>VKOC01046870.1:0-134239 GCA_009364415.1 Spea multiplicata | reverse complement strand
ATACATAAAAATTATACCCTGCTGCCAACATATATTAATATTAGCCCCTACTGCCGATATATATTATTAGTCCCTGCAGCCAATATATATATATAAATATTAGCTCCTGCAGCCAATATATATTAATATTAGCCCCTGCTGCCGATATATATAAATATTAGTCCCAGCTACCGATATATATTAATATTAGCCCATGCAGCCAATATATATTAATATTAGCCCCTGCAGCCAATATATATTAATATTAGACCCTGCTGCCAATATATTTGCCACACTGACTACAGATCAGGGGAAGACAGTGAGAGTCAGTGCAGTGTTCCCTCCTTCTGACTGCACCGTGACATTGAGAGGTCCTCTCCCCTGTAATCATCCCCAGAGTCCCTTTGTCCCCTCATTCACTAAACTTTTACTTACACCCTGTAGTTCAGGTATAGATCAAATAAACAACACATGGAAACAGCACATGCAACTGAATGAGATTAAAAAAACCTGTATTTGCAGGAAACAGAATTTGACACACGATTTGACATCCAAACAACTATAAATCATTCTTTTTTATCACATTATTAAAATCCCAGAAATCAAAAAAGTTAAAAGGCCCAAATAAATTAAGGAGATTAGACATAATGGAAACTTCAACAAAACTTTTAGCCATTAATGCATCACAACCATCTTAGCGCTGCGTCACCAAACGAACAAATGAACGCCTCATCACAGATAACACAATGCATACGGCTGCATATAACTACGCTGAGTACCACTTGGTCTGTGAAACCAAAGGGGAATAGCGTCCTGTATACTGTAATCAAGAATTGAGTTTTACAAACTCTGAACCAACATCTAACTTTTAATAATATATTCAGATTGAAATAAGAGTAAATAACACAAAACCTTTACTTTTCCTCTCACTGATTTCTAGGCCTAGAAAGTTTTGTCCTCTGAAGTGACCACAAAATTTGGATAAATAAAAATTACAAAGTTCTATTTAACCCTCTGCAGCAAGTAAAGTGCCAGGAAACAGATGACCAAACTCATATCAGGACAGGCTCTGCAACACTGCCACCCAAACACATACCCCAGGGCAGGCTCTGCTGCCACATGGACCCCCACATCAGGATGGGATAACCATATAAAATGCCTTCCACATTGCTTTGTTGTTTGTGTGTATTGACCCTTGTGTATTTGATGCCCCCAACCAGACCCCCCCTCCCTTGTGTATTGATTTATTTGATGCCCCCAGCCAGCCCCCCTCCCTTGTGTATTGATGCACCAACCCCTTGTACTGGTTAATATAATGGCCCCCATACCCATGTGTATTAACCTCCCCCCCCCCCGTTTGTGTATTGATATATGTGACATCCTTCTAACCACCATGTTGTGTAATGATGTCCCCAGCCACCATCTTTGTGTATTATTTAATTTTCCCAATGCAGCCCCCACCTTGTTAATGTCCCTCCTTCTGTCACCTCCACTATTTATTTAAAATAAAATACTTTTTTGCTGGCCATCATTCTTCCACTGTAACAGCAGACTGCTCTTCTCCCTCATGCTCTTCTCCCTGTCAGGCAGTGACAAGCAACTGTTCTGTAAGAGCCCGCCCCCTTCAAAGGGCGGGACGAAGAGCCTCAGTCAGTGATTGGCATGCCAGCAATCCATTAAGCAGCCAGCGGAGGCAGTTTTACAGCCACTTTGAAACTGTCAGCCGCATCAGCTGCACTTGTGTTCAGTAGTATAGCGTTTCAATTGGGGGGGCACACTGGGGGGCACAGCATAATGTAGGGGGGGCCATGGCCCCCCTGGCCCCCCCCTGGCGACGCCCCTGCAGTGCACAAAGCAAGGTTCATAAAGACATGGTAGAAAGAACTTGACTGACCCGCACTGAGCCCTGACCTCAAACACCTTTGGGAAAAACTGGAACAGAGATTGTAATCCAGGTCTTCTCGTCCAACATCAGTGCCTGTCCTCATAAATGCTCCTCTTAGTGAATGGGCAAAAATTCTCCAAAATCTTGTGGAAAGCCTTTCCAGAAGGGTGGAAGCTGTTATAGCTGCAAAGGGGGATCAACTACACATTAATGTCTGTTGGTGTAATACACAAAGTCCCTGTTGGTGTAATGGTCAGGTGTCCAAATACTTTTGTCCATATGTGTATTATACCCTGTATACTGACAGGACATGGTTCATGGTTCACAGTTGCTGGACTCAGCAAAGGACATCATCTATTTTTTTAATATAAATCTAAATAGTGCACATGTGTTCGAGTCTCTTCCCTTTAGGCCCAAAATAGCAATAGTTATGGATAGATTGTCAAAATACACATTGTTCTTGCAAAACATCCTGGCTTACACTTGCCCTGCATCCATATATTCACTTGTCCTTAGACACACAGCATACAAACTTTCACAACACAAACTTAATATACTCCTATCTCATTATCACTTCATTATTTCTCTTCATTATTTCTCCCTTTCTTTCTCCTTTCTCATTATCTCCCTTCATTTTCCCCACTTGTATTCTTTCTCACTTAATATACTCCTATATTATCTCTCCCTTTTCTCCTATCTCTTACCTTTCTCCCTCTCATTTTCACTTGTCTTGATTTCGGTGGTAGGAGTGCCAGGTCTGTTCCTACAGAACTCTGCTTCACCGCTCCCTCGCAGTGAATCCTACCCCGGTGCTCGCCATCAATCGCCAGCACACAGTGCGAGGGATCATTGAAGCAGAGATCTGTATGAACAGACCTTGTGATCCCTTAATGGTGGGTTAAAGGGAGATGATCTCCCCAACCAGCCCTACTCCACCAGCGGCGGGGACCCCCCTGATTAAGGTGCCCCAGTCATCTGCCTTGGTCACCTGATATTAAGATCGGCCCTTGTTTATCTCACTTTGCGTAACAGGGTACTGCAGCTGTATAGGACATACCCACTGTGGTAAAGGCATTAAGTTATAGCAGTAAGTCACAAAGTAAAAATGAGGTGGATGAATGTCTGACTATGGTGTATTTTCTGCTTTCTAGTGTCCCAAACAGCCTCACCAATTAAGCAGGGAAGCTCTGATATTGAAATCAATGAAAGCACTTTGTGTGCATGGGTGCTGGAAATCTCGCAGTGCTGTAGCTGACAGCGAGTATCCGCGCATGCACAATACTGCGCAGGAGATATGAACGGAATGCATCTCCTGCAATGCAGCTGGGGTGCACCGAAACAGCGCAAATGCCCAATGCATAGTTACATATAGTTATATAGGCTGGGAAAAAGTAAATTTCAAGGTGACACGCATGCATCGTGATATAAACACATCCTCTTTGTGAGTTTAATGGTCCAATACAAAGGAAATCAGCAGATTTACATAAGGTGTGTAAATCAAGTCCATGATTTTGAACTGCTACGTATTCACCATTCCTGGTCATTGTAAAGGAGCATTATTTTGCAAATGATCTAATTAAAAAAAAAACCACCCTTTAAATTCCATAACACACTTCAGCTTTTCGTGTCTAGTATTTCTTTCTTTCCCTGTTGTTAACAATTTATTGGGTCCGATGTATACAATACAGGCAATGTGCAAAAATACACACTTTATAAAATGTGTGAATATGGCCTGCAAAGCAAGTAATACAATGCGAATAGAAGAGCAACGCTCAAGGTTAAAGGGTTAAAGTTGACATTGAAACATAGAATTTGACCATTTGGCTAATTTTTTCTGATCTAAAGACTTAGACCTTACTCAGTCCTTGTTCTTGACTTAGATTTATTAGTTAAATGCCGATCCCATGCACGTTTAAATCCCCTTACTGTATTAGCCTCTACCGCTTCTGCCGGGAGGTTGTTCCATTTATCTACCACCCTCCTGGTAAAGTAAAACTTCCTTACTTTACATCTAAACCTCTGACCCTCCGGTCTGGGATTAGGGCCACTTGTTCTAACATTTCTCTTCCTTTCAAACAAACTTCCTTCCTGTACTCCAGTACTTTGACAATGAAGCTGATACCTTTATGAAAAAACTACGATGTTTAGTACACAAACACTTCAAAAGCTGCTTAGGCCATGTTTACTGGAACCCCTTCTTATGTGTATAGCACAAGAGACGCCATCTTAACTTATTGTTCGCAGGATCTGCATGATTATTCCTCCCCTATAGCTCCCCTTTTGTTTACTTCTGTTCCCCTATTCATTTTGTTCCTGGTTGCCTTTGTAAATAGTTTCCGCTGCCTCTGAGCTCACAGTTTCACGCATAAGTAAATGTTAAACAAAAATAGTGCATTTGTTTTTATATATTTTAATACTAAATTTAATTAAGTGCAAATATTTTTTCCATTTAAAAAGTGTGCATTAAAACTTTTCTGTTTGCCAATATTTTGGAATTCATCTATTGATGGCTAGCACTTTCAGAAATTGTGATTCCAAATGGCTTGGGAAAATTCTGTATCATTTTCACAAAATGAAGGAATTTTAACTTTTTATCATTAATGAGATTGTTTTTTTTTAATTTATTTGAAAGCAGCTGAAAGCTGAGATGTTTGTCCAAATACTGGGCAAGCTGTCAGCGGAATTAGTAATTTTACAAACTGTGAATTATCACACCGTTACCAAGGCTAATCTCCAGCGACCATATGCACTACATGACAGCTGTGTCACCCCTGTAACGCAAACGCATTGGGGGGATTCTGAGGAATCTGCCGCTGCAGCTTCTACCCCAGGTACGTTTTTTTGGGAGGTAGTTTAGAAGAATTCTTCTTTTAGCGGGGGTGTCAGGGTAAGCAAAACTGTCCCATTAATTGTGGTGTAGGATTTAGTTTTGGTGTAAAAAGAACATTGTTACCTTATTTAGGTTGTCAAAAATGAAATTTTATATTAGAAGAAACTTAAGCCTGTCTCAAATTTTTGGATTTATGCCTAATAATGGCAAAAATGTACTTGGTGTGGCCTATAAAGCAGCGGCCTTTACCTTTTGGTGTTGCCCTAGGTCTAACCCAACTGCACCCTCCGTGCCGCTGTCCTTACTGCTGACCGTCAGGGCATGACTTTTCATAGCCCTCCACGGTGTTAATGGGCCGGGGAGATCATTGATCGACTCCATCAGCTTCGGAGCCACAGGGAGCCTGACCACCCAATATTCGGCCTGGGCCATCAGATGCCGCGTTAGTCATCCCTGTACGATACATATTCACCGGAACAAACTGCATGTTATTATTATTTATTGTTTTATATATTTCACTTACAGAGACAACAGGCGAGGAGGGCCCTGCTCAACCATGTAGAGTCCTCAAAGGATGTGAGGCATTATACTCACACAAGACCTTTGTGAATAAGCTAGACCTTCAACAGTCCATCGCAATTTTTTTATTTATGTAACACCTACAATGTCTTGCTGTGCATACATTCAAGGCTCAAACCGATACATTATTATTTGTGCAAAGTCACCTGTGCTCAAGCAGAGATTTCACCAGCACAACTTCTGGTTGCAGGTCATATTAACCCCTTCACGACAAAGCCTATGTACGACATGTACGGGCTCACAATGCATTGTCATTAATGGGTTTAACGACAACCGGTTGTCCTTAAGGGGTTAAATGAAGCGGACATGCTATTTTAACCTACAAAAAAAAAAAAAAAAAAAGCATCAGATGCTTGCTTTCCCTGAGCTTCCCAGCAAAACTGGACTGGGGGAGGAGAAATACACAAAAAAAAGAGATCCCACTTGAAGTGTTAAGAAGCCTCCTCTCCCCAGCCCAGCTGCACATACGCAGCCATGTCTCCACCCAGCACATAGCACTAACATGCAGGGGCACATCCACACTCCAATCCTCCTTTGACTAATGCCAGCCGCAGGGAGTTGTTTACTCTGCTCTGTAATAATGAACGTGTCCCAGGACACTCCTCTAGTCTATTGTGGATCCATTCAAATCAACAGAGGCAACCACTAGACTGGATAACCCAACAGTAACAGCGCCGGCAAACTTTCTTTGTGGACTATACCTCGTGTGGATTTTATTCTGCTTGTGGTTTAACTCTCTACAGACCCATCTCACTAGTAAGTCACTTTTTGAAGAACTGCTTCATCAAAATGGAGCAAATTATTGTTATTATTATTATCTTTTATTTTATATAGCCTTGACAATTTATGCAGCGCTTCTTACAATACATATATTCAAGGGGTCTGGCAAAACTAGAACTGACAGACTAAGACAAGCCGATACATTAGGTGGAGAGAGGTGGACAAATGCATGCTAACAAGCTTTTAGGGTTAATCAATACTTGACGACAGTCCTATATTTCGAGGCACATTCCCCAGCTGGTTGGCTTTTTGGTGTCTGGTGATTCTTGTGACTGCAGAAAAGCTAAGCTTCAAATATGAACCCTTTATTAAATAGAGATTTGACTTGTCCTTCGGTTATATTTTGGAAGGATTTAAGGTAGACCCATTCTATGAGAGATACCACCATAGATGCCAAGTGTGACGGGACTGCCCAGCAGCAAGTTGCCCCAGGATTTCCTTTTGGATATACTTGCATACAGTGAAAGTGAATTAAAAGTTGCATTTTGCATCTAAGGCTAGGAGGTAGCATTATGAAAACAATTATATGTATGTTAGATTTAATGACTGTATTGATAATACATAATGCATATTACTCATACATAATGCAGTGTATATAAAGAATGGATGATCTGTCCCGATCTATTTAGAAGGAACAGAATGATGGGGTGAGTTTGATGTCATCAAAAATGTTCAAAGAGTTTTGGACTCATAAATGACAATTTAAAATCATATCAAGCCAATAAACATACAATCACGTGCAATAGACTAGTACATTAATCCCAGTTTAAATCTTGGAGTAAAACATCTGTTTTCCTTTTGATGCTGCTTATGTTTTTAAATTTGAATTAGTAAATGTTATTAGTGCATTAGGTGCATGAATTGCATGGATTGTTGAATGTTCACGATATGGTGCAATCATTAGCACAATCTGAGTTTTCTTCCATGTTATCTTAAGTTGAAGGTAAATTTGTAAGAAAAAGTTTTATACAGGATAAATGGTGTGAAAAATACCTACCCTTTGTGTTCTAACATATATATATATATATATATATCAGATTTTAAGGTAATAATACAAAATCATTTAAAATGTAAACTATTAAAGAGAATGATGTGCAGCTAAGTCTCCGATGCAGTCATTGAGGATGACGTCAGCAGTGCTGTAGCAGCTTTGTCACACAGTTACCTTTTTTCCACATGGTTAATGAATGAATTATGGAAAAAGTTGAGTTGAGCTTTTAATAATTTACAGGAATTTTTAGATAACGTGAAAGGAAACACACGTTTAAACCGGGAATGTCAAAATGAACATACATATAAATATCGATCATTTTGTAACAATGTATTACTTGTTTTTGTTAAACAAAATCTTTCAAAGTAGGAGGCATATATGAAGTAATTGTTACATGATCTGTATGTATTCTACTTATAGGAGTTTATATCTCACCTATAGATAGATACATGGCTCATGGCATATAATGCTTTGTGCCAGGGTCAACTATAGCTACTTAACTAGTAAACGATGACATTCATCCAGCGGTTTTGTTGCTTGTTTTGTATAATTGGAAATTTCTACAATAAGTGCAAAAATGATAACCTGTGCAGATGTTACATGTGTGTTATACGTGTGTCCCAGATACCTCCAGTATGGGAAATCTGGGAATGGAAATCTCCATGGTAGGTCAGATTACCTGTTGTTAAAGGGACACTCCAAAGATCATATTGACTTTAATGCACATGATAACTGAGAGGTCCATTCACACTTCCACAGTGTCCCCTTGCAAATCCTTCGGGGTATTCTGCATTTGCCCCTTTTCCTGGCTTCCTAGCTGCTTGTCATGTAGAAGATATATAGATATAGATACCACCAGTCAGCTCCAGTGTTGGATTGGCAGCATGTCAAACAGGGGTCTAATGAGAAAGTGCTCCCGTTCATTTTATTGGGAGCGCTCTCCTGCTGTTGGTTGGCCTCAAGCAGGCAATCAGTTGTGCGAAAAGTCAGACCACAGAGGGGGCGAGGGAGCTTCTCTTTAAGATAAGTTTTTTTTTTTTTTTAGGTTAAGTGAATATAATGAATGTTAATGTCCATAAGGGGATTAACTACAAAGCAAATTAATCTTCTGCCTAAGGGCCCTTTGCATATTGAAGCCCCTGCCGTGGGCGACAACTCATATTTCACGGCCTTGCATAATAACTGTACAAACAGGGGGTCCCACGATGTGCCACCAGGTGGTATTTCAATTTACAAAATGAGGTAATTCATTAAAATCTAATTATCTTAAGGATGATCTGCAACTGCATAAATACTCATGAAATTCCTCCTGCTGAGGAATTGGTTAGTGGTAGCACCATAGAAGAGAACATACCTTGGTGGCCCAAAAGAAACCAGCTTTACCATCCAAACCATATGTTTTTGTTTTAGAGATCTCATATTAATAAGAATGTTGCCTAATTTAGGGCAGAAATATTTTCTGTACAGACTTGATAACCTTACACATTGGTGGCATAGTGATTTAGGGTTGGCTGACTTCCATACGTGAAGAAAGGAAATATGTGGCTTTGGCGAGGGATGTAGGGTTCTATTTGTGGCACCCATATTTACACAATCACACAATTTGTTCTATGTGACATAATCGGTGCAGTGTTCGGAGTTGTGGGAGTCCCCCTTTAAATAAGTTTTAGGATCCAAGGCCAACCAACTAAAGTGGATGAAATGTTATCACAGATGCTTTCATAGATATCTGCTCTATTCAGGATATACCGGTATTAACAAGTATGGTGATAGTTGCTTCAGTTAAATTCGTTTCATTTTCAAAAATAATATTTATTTGTGTTTCTGATGAGATGAGTCACACAGGCAAATATGAACACATGCACAAACTAGCTTACTAAATGAAACACACATCCGCCGGGTCTAGGGGCAACCAGGAAAGGAATGAAGGCACACAAAGCATGACTTGGTTGTGTTGATGGATTGCTTATTTCTTTGTTTCTCAAACCAGCTTTTAAAGCAACACTTCCAGTAAATGATTTTGGAATTGACCATTTATGTTGACAAAAACCTTTCCTCTTCAAGTCTTCAACCAAGCAGACTACATGTATAATCTCAATACTTATGTGTGGACTACAGTTGGTTGATAAAACAAAAAAGCCAGAAACAGTAGGTTCTAAGATAAAATGTCACTAGGTTGATGTTCTTTGTAGAGAATTACATGGGTCTGAGAGAATCACATGTGATGAAGTGGCTCCTGAGATGTTCAAAGCTTCAGTGACTCCACATTTGTCTCTATTCGTATGTTAAACACCCTCTCCTTCTATCCCATTATTGTTATAAGACCAGAAGCATTGAGAATGACGTTGTCATTTGAGACAGGAGTGTATGAACTTTTGCCTATGGGCATGTAAACAGCACAAGTGCCCTTTATCAGTAGAAAAGCCTTGAAGCTTATTTGGTGGGGGGGTGGTGGCGTGAAGCTGGGGGGGGTTGTAACTTTGAACGTGTGAAAGAAGGTCGCAGTTTCTATAAGCCGTGTTTTGTAAATTTGTCATATTTTCCACAACAGTCTATTCACTTAGCAGATATAAATGTAAAAGAGCAATCTGGCGCAGTCAGTCCTTTTTGTAGCTATGGTGATTACACCACATTCACACTGTGCTCAGAATTGCTCATCTTGAATCCCTTTCAAAAAACTTTCAAAAATGTTTGATTTTTATTTTCATATAGAATGCCAAAGAAGATTTTTTTTAAATTTCAGCATTTCAAAAATATTAATTCTGAATAATAATTGCACAGGTCGTTAATTTCACTTGGCATATTTGACTGAGAATTCACACTGGTATCCATAGATCACTCAACACAATATCTGACATATTTAGTAAAGACTAGCATTTCACAGGGACCCAGGAGATTGGATTTTTTTTAAAAATGGCAAATGGGCGTTTTTCCGTTATCTGTTTGTAGGCTGTGTGATGTTTTTGCGTATAAAGCTAATTAGTGCACAAGAAAGGTGGGGTTGTGTTCTATCCTCATAAAGGGATATAGACAACCAATACAGGGAACACATGAGAGCTCATTAACTAAATGTAAAAAATAGTAACTTTTTGTTTACAGAGAGCTTAACAATTCCAGATCTGTCCAGTCGAGATGCGAAGGGGTCTATACACAGAAGATACAAGGTGTTGGAAACTCTACTCACTATGTTATAATCTAAAGGAGCTATAGTTCTGTGTATGTAGTACTTATACAGTATGTGCTGGTTGTAAAGTGATACTAAAAACTAAAACCAATGGAGCTTTACTTTTGTGAAGCATCCTTTTCACACACCAAGGGTAGCCAAAAAGGGAGGGGGGGGGGTTACCTGGCAAAAGAATACCAGATGTGGCTAGAGGTCTACCTTTTAAACATTGTTATATAAACATTCTCACTGTTTTAGTTATTTGTACCTTAGCCAAAAATGAGAAGCAGAGGAAGCATGTGGTTACAAAACAAATTTTGGGGGTGGTGGGACTGCCATGTATAGTTCAAAGTGCTGCTGGTCTATAGATAAAGAAAGGTTGTGAGGGCAAGGTACTAAGTGGATACCATTATCATGTCTATTCTACCTTTGTTCTGCAAAATAAACCTCACTGATTTGGCATCCTTAGGTTCCTGTTGGTGGAGCACATTTAAGCTTTAAACTCAATCCTTGGTTTCGTTATTACTGAGATGCCCTGTCTCATAGCCAACTGCCACCAGCCTTAGGGCAGATATCACTTATGCGTTTCAGGGTCCAAGGAATCCTTTGTTGTGACCACATTTGTGGAATGCAAAGACTGTCCCTTTCTAGAACTGTAACACAGATTGTTGTAGTGAAAGGCAAACCATCAGGTTATAGGCATCTGGGCTTCAAGCATCTCACATGATCAAACTGTGTCTTAGATCAAAATAGTCCCATTGTCTTTTCAGGTAAGCCATCTTTACTCCTCAAAGCTGTTGTATACATGGTTCGAATTTTGAGTTTATTAGTTGAGATTTAACAGTGGGTCTCCTTGGGTTGACCATTCATACCATACACTATTACACTGATAGTTTGAATGTTTGCAATTTTCACTGTAACTTTTGAACTAGAGCTACAAAATCTATTGGTACGCTATAACTAAAACGTAATGTGATGTGATAATGTAGTAGTGGACTTCCGAGGTGCCTTTAAATGAAACATGAATGGACTTTCTTACATGCATTTTGTACACTAGGACATGTTCAGTTTTGCATTCATCTTTGCATATTAGGATTTGGAATATATTTTAAACTCTTCTCCTGACATCTTTCCAGACTGAAAGGAAATCATTGAGTGATAAGAAATCATTTTGTTAGTTCCCCTGGTCTTGTCTTTTTGCTGGATGGGCTGTTAGACTTTTCTGGACCCTATTCACACAATGACTGATCACAGCCTGGGGATAGTGCAGGGAAGCTAATTATTGTAATTAACCCTTGTATGCTGCAGGCTTCTGTATTTAGCACAGGAAGCCTAATGTGGAAGATAAGTATACCTTTTTAACGACAGATTTATATTTATATGCTTCCTTGGGACTGACTTATGATACTGAACAATTTTCCGCTACAAATCTATTGCATTATCTATTGAAAAGTGTTAATACCGTTATTGAAATTTTCAGAATAAAATTATAGATCTACTAAAGTTTATTTAATTGAACACACAGCACATTTAAACTGTTCAGTATGTGGGATAAATGATCCCCCTGACAGGGATGGGTTGTGTAATGAAGTAAATGGATCATTTACACATCACATAGCAGCACTGTGCCGGTCAACAACTCTTGCTTCCTGTCAAAAAATGGCCCATGGGACAATTTTCGCATTACTAACCATGTTATTTTAAGGAGAGCACAGTCCCATGCCAATTGGAACACAGTGTAGGGGCTTGCTGCTATATTTATGAATCTGATCCTTCAACAGGCCAGAAACACCTGAGACAGTCTAACTGATCTTGGAAGTTTAGCTTGGGTACTAAAGCACAGAATTTTAGCCACATATAATGTCTCATAAAACTGCATTTTTTTGTTATTCACTTATATAAAGGTAAAGAGAAGCGTCTTTTTGTGCAGCCTCCAGAGACAGAATAATTGTTTCAAATGATAGTTCTTGTAGCACCGGGCAGAACAATCTTAATGATGTTCTATGGACCTTCACAACCCTTGCCACGGACACTGAAGTCCTTGTATAGACACTCTGCCTATCCTTGGCCTGGACTGGCCATTGGGCACACTGGCAAATGCCTGGGGGGCCAGTTTAATATTCTCATGAGTATACAGGTAGATGTTTAAAAATTCCCCACTTAATAAACTATAGCTGTATAACAGAATTGGAGATTTTCTCAGAAAAGTCGTTAAGTGGATACACTGTTCCACTTGGAGGCTTATCCCAGCTTTATCATTTATCATAGCCAAACTCTAATTACTGTGAGATAATGGGGTATTCAAAAGATTATTACAAATTACAAAAGTTGACATACTCTTATATTCCATATGATTTAGCACTGTTATTTTTGGTTTCAGAATGTATTGTGTTTTTGCATGTTCAAGCCCGTAATGGGTGCTTTGGAGTATTTTTAAAAGAGATTCAGGGTGAGGCCTGACCTATAATTACGTGTGGGTGTGAAGGCATAGACTTCCAAATCAACACAGAGGACAAAGTAGTGATAAGGTGATTACTGATTGATTCATTGCTAAAGAAAACTCACAGTTACTTAATTAGTAGACTGAACATCCCACGGGAGAAATTATATATCTTGACTTACCCAGGTATCACTGGCTTTCCATATATGAATCAGTAAGAGTGACACGTTAGTAATCAGATTAGCAATACACTTTTACATAAACTATTGTACAATTCAGAATCACGCCAATTGAATTTTCTTTTAATTGTATATTTTGGCTTATGTTGCATATTAAAAAAATAATTGTTGCTATTAACTTCAAGTCTGATGTTTTTAAATATTTTTTTTTCTTTTGGTGGGATTATGTTTTTATTGACTCCCAACTGTAAAGTGCTTTATGATATGATATCATAACTGTTTTATGATGTCATAATCCAAACACATACAGGGACAATACAAAATGCACTCTGATGACCTGCTCATTAATAGGACTGTACAAAGAACGAAAGACCATCCATTCAGGCCTACTGAAAGGAATTTTCACCTAAAGAATAATAAAGATGTGGAATCCACAGTGGTCATGCTTTCAAATTCAATGGATTCCTTTAAATAGGGACAGGATGGTATTGTAGCAAAGAAGAATATGCAGACGTATAATGGGTTATAAGAACATGATTGGTTATAACTTGTTGATCTAGTGGGAGATCACATTTTGGAGTCAGGAAGGAGAGTTGGAAATTGCTGCGCCATTGTGGTTTTTGCTTAGTCTGAATGAACAGCTGGTTGGAATATGATGTCAACCTAAATTATTATATTGCTGTGTTGTTCCCAGCACTTAAGATTAACTCTTAAAGGTGCTGTTCTACCTGCCCTTCTGAATTTAACATCTCTATAACTTAGTACATCATTCCTTGTAATGCTGAATGCTCAAACCCTTCCAAGAAATAATTATTTAAGGATGTAAAATGTCTCATTCATAATTTGCACCTGGAGAATTCGTCACAAAAGCAGCTACTAATGCTGTAGAAACTGTAAAAACTTCTGAAAGACTTATGTGTTTCAATGTAATTAAAACTTCAAGACAAAGCGTAAAATGACAGACCTGCTAAGGTCTATTTTGCTTACTCTGCCTTCAGAGATTGCAATTAATGTCTTGCCAAGTTGAACAGCACCCATTAAAGTTCTTTGTAAGCCTTTTTCCTTTCAAGACATACATTCAATTCACATGGCTGATACGGTCATCTTACATGGGAGCCATATCCATACCTGGGAAATCTATTTATAAAATATATTTTTCTGTAGGACATTCTATTCAAGATCTAGGAACAGAATCATCACAGGGCTATAAGCTAGTAACACAACATCAGAGCCATTTAGATGGTAATTGTTACAGAGAAGTGTCACTATTGAGGGCAAAATGAGCTTTTTATCATTGAAATGTAACGTGTGGTGTATTTCCAGAATGATAATGTGGCTAGTGCATTTACAGGGTTGTCTGCATGTCCTCTCCAACAAATGGCAACTTCTCACATAGGTAAGACTTAAAGACAACAGGTATTAACGCTAGCCAGGAAATTCACTATTGAACTGCCCCAAGGGATCTAAACCCATTGTCTTTGTGACTTAATGTGTTTTGAAAAGAAAACGGTGACCTGACTGATCATCAGAAACATTGTGTGATGGCCAAAGCATTTTCTTAAACACCTATATCACTTATTTGGTATACTGGTCAAATATATTATTGTATAATGTTACCAAATGTCTCATTGAAGCACATATAAAAATGATCTAACTAATTTTAAAGACCTGATTTAAGTTAATGCATTATCTGTAACATTATTCTTGGTACTGTTGAGTGCCCAAAACCTTTCGATATACATACATAATTATTTAGTCTGTAACATAGTTGGATAGCTCTCTGGTGTTAATGATTGCTCTTTTAAATTGAGTGGAAGTTAGTTTCTGCATATTGAATTAATTAATCTGTCTTAATTAAGCAGTATTACTATCATCAACAGCCAGCTAAAGCTTTAATAACTGAAGCTCAGAGATCAAGGAACTTTAGATGGATCAGAAGATGCTTGAAACAATGATACTGTCTACTAGCACCCTCTTTAATGGTAATGAACCATTGCTTTGTTTTAACACCCACGTTTTACTTCTGAACTTATTCTTACTTGAGTTCTTTGGGGGAAATTTGCAGTGTGAGAAATAAGGAATCAAAGATCATGTCCTAAAAATAAAAAACTACACACAGGTTCTGCTATAGCAGGGGATTCTGGAACACTTACACTAAACTCATGACACTAGATTTGAAATGTAGCACCAGCAACACCCCCAACAATCTCACATTGAAAATATTAAAACTATGTATTGGTACATTTACCTGATATACTATATTTTCCTAGAGTTCTGAAACCTTTTGGCTTGATGACTGTTATCAGGATAATTTAATATCAAACTTTTAGCTAAATAATTCCATATTATATCTTGTGTATACCATTTTTTTTCTAATAGATTCTATGTAACCTCTTGAGAAAAAAATGTCCACTGAAAATCAAGAACACATTTAAATGACTGATGACATAAGTTAAGCGTCACTGTGAGATCAAAACAGTACTGGCAAAGTCAGCAGCACAAGAATCAAAGGCATGTGGCCTTCTGCTGGATATACACTCACTGGCCAGTTTATTAGGTACACCTTGCTTGTAACAGGTTGGGACCTCCTTTTGCCTTCAGAACTGCCTTCATTCTTCATGACATAATTTCTACAAGGTGCTGGAAACATTCCTCAGAGATTATGGTCCATATGGACATGATGGCATCACGCAGTTGCCGCAGATTTGTCGGCTGCACATACATGATGAGAACCTCCTGTTCTACTGTGGAGACCATTGGAGTACAGTGAACTTGTTGTCATGTCCAAGAAACCAGTTTGAGATGATGTGAGCTTTGTGACATTGTGCATTATCCTGTTGGAAGTAGCCATCAGAAGTTGGGTACACTGTGGTAATAAAGGGGTGGACATGGTCAGCAACAATACTCAGGTAGGCTGTTCCTCCAGTCTTCCATTGTCCATTTCTGGTGAGCCTGTGTGAACTGTAGCCTGAGTTTCCTGTTCTTAGCTGACAGGAGTGGTACCGGGTGTGGTCTTCTGCTACTGTAGCCCATCTGCTTTAAGGTTCGACGTGTTGTGCATTCAGAGATTGTATTCTGCATACCTTGGTTGTAAGGAGTGGTTATTTGAATTACTGTTACCTTCCTGTCATCTCGAACCAGTCTGCCCATTCTCCTCTGACATCAACAAGGCTTTTTCATCCACACAATTGCCGCTCGCTGGATATTTTCTCTTTTTCGGACCATTCTCTGTAAACCCTAGAGATGGTTGTACCTGAAAATCCCAGTAGATCAGCAGTTTCTGAAATACTCAGACCAGTCCATCTGGCACCAACAACCATGCCGTGTTCAAAGTCACTTAAATCCCCTTTCTTTCCCATTCTGATGGCTTGAACTTCAGCAAGTTCTCTTGACCATGTCTACATGCCTAAATGCATTGAGTTGCTGCCATGTGATTGGCTGATTAGGTGTTACCAAGCAATTGAACAGGTGTACCTAATAAAGTGGCCATTGAGTGTACATGGCGACACTTTTACATCTTCCTTCTTTACTGGATTGTTAGTCATGGTGGATCTTAACTAAATTATCTGTACTGTTTGTGAGCCAAAACAAGTTATCCTTATGAGAAAGGATCCTTTTGGCAGCTTCCAGTCACATCTGATTGACTAAAAGAAACCTTGACATCCGTCGAACAGTAGATACATTTTTTTTTTGTTGAAAATTTGAAAAATAACTTCTATCAGAGAAAGTTTACTGAAACTTGTAATGAAATATGATAAAATTCCCAGTACAGTAGACTGTACAACTGTGAGCTTTTTTTGGAATGTCATTAGTCAGCCTGTATCCAGTGGAAACAGTGAATGTTTTGTGATTATGTGGCGAAGCATGTTTGAGGGTCATTTGACACACAATTAGACATCCTATTTATCGTACTGACCTTTTTGAAAACAAATGCTGTGTTAAGAAGAAATAAAATTCTGATGTCAGAACATGTTCCAGTTGAGGTCAGTAAGTGGTTCTGCTGTGGGTGTTGAGGCGAGATAATCTTGTTGAACTGCATATGGGCATCACAAAGTCTCTTGTATCTCAATACAAGTCAATCAGGGTCGCCTATTACCTGATACTTGGGGAAAAAACAATCCATTTCACTAGGCGCAATTTGCTGAAAACCGTATTACATTAAGCCATGAAGGATAAGCTTCAATCGACGGGACATGTCATTCTCAGGGTTAGCTACCCAGGTTTCTCCCTCTTCTTGTGGCTTTATTCGGGGGACAGGACTAGCCACATGTTGAGACAGGGTTAGCACTAGTCTGACTTTTATAGTATAGGTGGGATGTAGAGAAAAATTAAGGAGAAACGGTGATGGATTAGACATGTGGTGTTCCGTTGGCCAGAGATTTAAGAAATTGACCCAGAGTCCTGGAGAGCAGCTCTTTGCCAGAAATCTCTAGGGTGTTATAGGAATGGTCTCTTTTAAGCTTATTCATTTCTAAAAGATTCACTTTTAGAAGGTAAAGTGAGCAATGACATTAAACAGGGCCCTCTTCTCAATTGAAGCTCATTGGTGTTGACCTTTCATAATGTATAGCGATACAATGGAAGAACTTTTTACGTATACAGTATTCTAATACAAATTACAACTATTGCTACTCTGTGTTACATTACTGAAAAACATGTGTAATCTTATCTCTTAACATCTCTTAACATGGTTTCAGAATCAGACATTCAAATAAATGGTTTATTTTGTTAAAAGGCTTGGTTTATCCTAAGAAGATGATTTTTTTTGCAGATACTCGTCCCTGTCATGAATCATATCATCTGTATGCAGCTGCTGCCACACCTGTGTATTATTTCTCTGGCATCAAAATTTAGTTTTAGATCATGTTTATTCTTGTGGGGAATTTATTACTCTCTGTGGAAAACTATTTCAAAGCAATTCCTGTATATCACACAACAGGAAACCACGCTCTCATTTTTACAATGCATCATCATGGATATTGGGGGGGGGGTTTAAGATTTCCATAACAAATGAAAAATACAATGAGGTAACGTAACTATTACAAGGGTCATTCCAGGGAGTGGCAGCCCCTGCCCCCTCAGTTGGTGTGGATGTATCTGTAGATTGTTGAGTATGAGCTCAGATGTCTGTATTATGAGAAAAGCCCTATCATTGAGCTATCTGGATTCCTCTTTTAGTTATTGTTTCACTAATTGTTTAATTACTTAGTATTTTCACTCCCCCACCATTAATTTAAATATAATGTATTTAAAGGGACAGTACATGGTTTTTGTACATTCATGAAATACCTGATTTCTCAGTGTTTGAAAAAAATAAATAATAATAATTAAAAAGTAGTAGTCTATTCATTTTGGCTATATATCTTTTTTCTGATTGTATAGGCCAGTGGAGAATATCTTATTGTACAAGTTGTGCCACGCAGATAGTTATTTTTGTATGGCTCTTGGTGTTGCTGTTAACAGAATCTTTTTTTAAATACTTATTGGATATTGCTTCTTCTGGACTATTCACATCAGAGTTTTTGCTAAGGTAACCAGATGTCCTCTTCAACAAGTGGCACTGCCCCAAAACATATATCACAAATTTTTTGTAAATATCTGGTAAGTTTCACGCATATTAACTTATTAAACCAGTGTAATAATGTACCTCAGATGTTAGCCACTCAGACTGATCAATTTGAGTATAGTTTCAACCTCTGGCCATTGGGTTTAAAACCTTGTAATTTCTGGGATAAACTTAGAAAGTTCCTATTATGATATAACATTTTTGAAATGGGCTAAATAGCTGAATGCTCTCACACATTTTGCAATCACACATTTTATCCTTCACATAATGTAAGTACATGGCATTATATATATATATATATATATATATATACTAATGGTATAGGTATTATAGTGGTGTAGAAATTTAATGTTTTTGGCAAACTATGCTCATGTTCAACCTCTAATACACAGATTTGTACAGTACTTCTAGATGGTGTCCCTTTAAATATGGGTTATCTAAGAGAAGTTTTATGGCTTTGAGTGACTAAGCAGGGAAGAGAACTGGAATCAAGAGATTGTTATCCTTTTTTGAAACCTCCAAGATCTAAAGTTTTTATATATGTACAGTAACAGTCATGTAAAAAAGAAAGTACGGTACATCTATGGTTTTACCTTTTGGGATATAATAACAATCATCTTTTCATTAGCAGGTCTACAACAATTAGGTAAAACAACCTCAGCTGAACAACAACACATGATATATTACACAGTGTCATGATTTATTCAACAAAAATAAAGCCCAAATGGAGAAGCCATGTGTGAAAAACTAATGGTAGACCCATCTTTAGCAGCAATAACTTGAAGTAATTTGTTTTCTGCATGGCTTTCTCAGTCTTTCACATTGTTGTGAAAGCATTTTGGCCCACTCTTTTACAATATTGCTTAACCAATTTGTCTAAAAATGTATTTAAGCCAAAATATATATTCACACGCATTCCAAAATATCAGTATTTAACATAAGTCAATAAGCTTTGTTAAAATAGTATTGTATTGCAGTAAGTAATTTAACTTGTTTCCAGTGAATTCTGATGGATTTACATTTTTGCTTTTTTTACAGTCATATGTCATAGTAGGGAGGAACCAGTTTGATATATTGGATTTTTGTATGTTTTATGTGATTTTGCAAAATATTCCAGGAATGATCTGTCATTGCTAATTATCACTTTTTAAAGCTTTTCTACTGAAATTTGCAACGAATTCATATAACCTTTCAACTTTTTTTATAATATTGCTTGCCTGGCAATTCTATAATTTCCAATACATGTTAGCTACTGTTTCTTTAGTACTATTAACCTTTTAATTAAGCACAATCTGAAACAGTATTTTTATAATGCCTGAGATGGATTGCTCCTCTGGCAAGTAATGGTTAACCAGCAATATAATTCCTAAAAATAAAGATTAACTTTAAACCAAACCCACAGTAATCGCTGAAGATAAATAACAAAAAATTGAAAATGTTAACATTATTAGGTTTTTAGAAAACTTAAAAGCATTTTGTGGCCCATTCATTACAAACCTTACTTGGCTTAACCAGATAGAACAAAGTGGTCTTATAAAACTGTTCTGGGGGCTGCGACGTGGTTAAGAAATATATCCACAAAAACTACCTTTTGTCCTACTCGATGTCCCAATAGAGGCAATGTATATGTCCAGTAGCCAACAGTAAAGAAAATAATTGCCTCTAATGTTTATTTCTAAGTATACATACAGAGCTTAACTTAGTTTATTTACAGTACAATAAGCGGAAGCAGGAAGAGTTGGTTACAATAGTCTTTACAATAATCTTTCCACTTTGCTTTTATTTTTCATGCTTTGTAGTTCTTTTTTTTTCTTCTTTGCTTATGTCCTTCACAATCTGTTAAATTTGACGTATTATCCCTCACATGAGAACACTGCAGTTATTGTTGCTCTTGTTAGAGCCCTTATCTATAGAACTCACTGTGACAAAACACATTTGTTTTTCAGAAAGACAGCTGTGGCTACAATATCAAGAGCGGCTTAAACAGCACAAAGTGAACTGTTGGAAGGAAAAGTCCTGAACAGAACAACATTCTGGACTCACTGAAAGAACAGGGTGAAAAAGCGGCACATAAACTAGACCTGTTCATAGAAAGCCTGTGATTATCAATTCAAAGTAATTCCCAGCTCTGTTTTGTGACAGTGTGGCTACCAGCCTCCATACCCTTTAGTGAAGTGGTGAGCAGAAATATTGTCTTGTTTTGCTGAATAAGAGACAGTTCCCAGTACCAAAAGAGTTTCAGAGACCACCAGACTTGGTGGATGAATAAAGCCCTGTCGCAAAGCTGTACCATGGATCTTTTATAGGGAGAAATGCCTGTCATGCATACCATGGGAAGCCCAGAATGTGGCTTGTCCCGTTCTGCTCTACAAACCCTCTCAAGAAGCCACTGCAAAAACATCAAACAGAAGATCTCCCAGTGGGAGGGGAGAAGCATCACTGGATCATGTGGAGACCTACTGAGCGAAAAGCCATCAAGAACCTTCAGTAATACATTTGCAAGGTCAACTGCAGAGGGATTGGACAACAGGAAACATGGATTAAATCATACTAAACATTTGGGTTTGGATTTTAGGGAAGAAACAAGGGATGATCTATACGATGGTGAAAATAACAGGTTGGTCAATGAAGAGGCAGAAAGCCCTTCTATTTATGACCAACAATTTTTAGACCCAGAGATGGACCTTCCTCCTGGAAACTTTTACACTTCTGCAGGGATGTTTAAGAAAAGCAACTATATTTCAGAAGAAGATTTAACAGCAATGGTAATGGAATTTAAAAGGAAAAGGGGGAAAAACATTTCAAAAGAGAAGGAACTTAATCTGAGAGGCCTTGCAAATCAGATCACTGTTATGAAAAGCATGGAAAATATTTATTGTGATTCCGGGCATTTAAACGATGCTCCATCTATAAACCCAGTCCCTAAACCCCGAAGGACATTTCGCTATTCCACAGAGCATCGCCACGATGAGCGCAAGGACAATCACCATCATCGAAGGAGACGGTCCGTAGACGAGAGTGATACAGAATCTTCTGATCCTTCTGCTCCTCCTCCTGAGCCTAAAAAGCCTGGAAACAGGAAACTAAGACCGAGATCAAAAAGGTCAGCAAACCAACTTTACAAATGTGTTTTCTGAATAACAATGCTGTGAAATGCAGAAATACATATAAATACATATTGTATGTAAGTAGTTTAAAAAATGGTTCTTAGTAGGCATGCGTTAGCTCTCTATTCTAAAATATCCAATTGTCCTTTTACTGCTGCTTAATTTGTCATAAGATTAATTAGAAAATTGAAATTTGTGGCAACTTTTAAATGGTAGTCTTATCACTATAGTAACCAAAAGATTAGGTCAAAGAGCACGAATGGAATAATGAGAAGCCTTCATTTCTTAAAAATGACACCTATTTTTTTCCGATGGAATACAAACTTCCATATGGACGAAAAAGGATATCTTTCTGTGTCTAAAAGTGTAGAGTTGGTATGATTGATAGGTCCTTTCAGGCTTTAAAAAACTCACAAAGTACATTATACTTATCTGGGATTGTACTAGTGTTTACATTGCATGGATTATAGGTTGAATTACTAAAAATAATCTTTCCTCTCTAGGAAATCCTTTGAATTTGAAGACGTCCAGACTTACAGGCGTTTCCTACAAAATTCAAACCACCCTCAGATCTCTGAGGAATCTACAGACCATTCAAGGCCTGTTGTGTACCATACTGTGTCTGAGGAAAACATCTACGAGGATATTATGTGTAAGTTGTTAACTGAGAGCCTCTATATTATAGAACCCGCTTGTGCATCCTACTTCTTTCCTTCTTTCGAGGACATGAATGTTAATTTTAAATACAAAAGCTTAAAAAATGGCCCATCCTTCTCCAGGGAAATTTTTATGGGTCAGTGATCCAGAGTTTACCTAGACTGGGAGCGGAAGAAAGATGGATAATGTGCAGAATGTGGCGGGGTAATGTAACATCCCAAAGAACAGACACTCCAGAGAACCACAGTGTTCTACAGAATTGTATTAGGATAATAAGGTTTTGTCATTGGCCATCCCCTGCTCCTGTTAACACAAAAACGTATCTGGCTTCCCGAAAGTGCGTATCATATGCCTTTTTGTCTTTTACTACCTCTGGTATCAAAATATCCTGTTTTATTCCCAGATCCAGTCAAAGAACACCCTTATGAAGACATCAAAATCTCCCCCCTACCTTTGTGGAGGGCACCATCTATATGGAAGTTGCCACCTCCAAGATGTACTATCAAAGCCCCTAAGGTAAATACTGATACATGCCCTGTATGTACAGTAATAAAATATTCATATATGTAAGCTTATCAAATGTATGCATGTATCAGGCATCAAATGTAACTTTCTTATGTGTTTCTTTTAGATCCCATCTAAACCAAACTTTTTGAAAAGGCAAACACTGGAACTCAAAAGCACAAAATTATACCTTCACAAGAAGACACCAAAGGATTCCACCCTGCCAGTCACACTGATGGAATGGAAGATTTTCAGAAGTGGAGGAGATACAACTAAGAAGAGAAAGAAGTTCCCTAGGGTATGCCAATGTTTTCAATAGCTTTGTATGGGTTTCACATTAAAGGCAAATACTACCATACCCGATTTGTCTGTAGGGCTGCTACCTTGTGAGAAAATAGGTGTGCTTTCTGGCCTCCAGTCAATTTTCTTGATTTTAACCGGATGGTACAAAGAACGCACCATGAGCTTTTGTTTAGGAACACCAGATAGGAGGATGGAATATAGAGGTGTTTTAGCTTGTACTGTAAACAGCCAGCATTGCTAAGTGCTTACCAAAGAACTGTTGATGTTTTAAATTATTATTATTTATTGTTTTATATAGCGCCATCAAATTTCATAGCGCTGTACAATGGGTAGACAGGACATAACAAGTAGTATGTAACATAAATTGACTTACAGCAGGGGTGTCCAACTTGCGGCCCTCCAGCTGCTTGCAGGACTACATCTCCCATTATGCTCTTTCAGCTCAGGGCTGGCTGAGGAGTATGGGAGATGTAGTCCTTCAGCAGCTGGAGGGCCGCAGGTAGGACACCCCTGACTTACAGAGACAACAGGTGAGGAGGGTCCTGCTCAAAGAAGCAGTTGACAAAATTCTAAATACAAACATGATTCATATTTTTCTATTACTGGCCATATATCATCAGAATGCTTTGGGGCCACCTCATTTTAACTGTTTGGGGAGGGAAACCCATCGTGTGTTTTTGGTTCATACAGATGAAACCACTTACAAAAGCAAGGTAACAGGATGTAATTATATCAAACAAGCAAACCAAAAAAGGCCTTCCTTCCTCCAGAGCTCGTATTAGTCATGCATCTCTGATGATGCACTATATATATTTCCAGTATGGAAAAGGGCTCTCTTGTGACCTCTGCTGGGAGCGAGTTAGTATTTTGTTGCTTACATGTACATATATGTGTTTTCTTAAGTTCAAAAAAAGATTTGATATTGGGCAACAGATACTTGACTTGTTAAAACAAATAAAATGTCATCTAGAATGTCCTGTTACCGAATGCATCTAATATATTTTTTTTACATTGGATTGCAGAAGATCGTCTTACTATGTTTTATTTTCATGGATGCTCAAGAAGAGCTTGATACCCTATATATACCACTATACCACTATATACTTCCAGATTATAAAGTTTTTAAATAAGGAAGCTGTGTATGCAATATACTGTGTTTTATTAATTTTAGTTTCTAAGACCATTATGTTTTCTTTGCAGCTGGTGATGAAAATACAGGACATCTTTGAGGCTAAACGAGGGAAGAAGAGGGTTAAAGTTCAGACCTATGTGGGTCAATTCACTCCTTCCTCAAAAGGTACATGTAGTTTAGGTTAGCAGTGATGATCTCTTGTGCAAGGGTTAGAATATCAGCTAATCAGGCTGTCGGTTGTAGGGTATATATTATAAATGTCTACAACTTCAGCAAACTATATATTTACAAAGTGTTAGAAAAAAGTGTCAGTTCATTGCAGATGCTACCCTGAATTTGGGATAAAAAAGGTTAATGGGTTTTGCAAAAAATCATATTAAGAATAGGTTCTCCTACTTTCTTTAATCAAAATGCATTAATAAGTGCATTATACATATTTGTATATATGTTACTCCACTATTAATATTGTAATATAATACTCAAGGCAACATTCACCCTCATGTTTGTTTGTTTTTTAATTATTATTATTTAGGAGAAGCTAGTGAATCTGAAAGTGAAACAGAAGATCGTCAGAGAAGTAAGCAAACAATTTCCACTATATTACAAATAAAGTGAATTTCCAGTGGTCACATGGAGATGTATGATCACCTTTTATACAACCCATGCTAACTAATGGGACTCTTCTGCCCAAACCTTCCCACCATGACTGGCAGTAGTCAACTGAGGATCCTATTTTTTTCATCTTTAAGTTCAAGTGATATCAAGACAATAGGTTATGAAATCTGGGAAACCTGGTTTTTCTGGGAGGGCCTGCTGAGTTATCATAGATGTAGAATATTAACATGTGCTCACCTGAAGCTTGGGTGGGTCCTTCCTAATCCTATGACGCCTATAACAACAAATGTTTCTCAATCCTTAAATTACAAGGAGAGCATGGCACCAGAATTTCTTTAACATCTTTGGGTTCTAAGCCTCCTGATCAAAGTCAGCGATCCAAGCAGTAGATCTAAAGCTAGCAGGATACATCATTGAATTATGTATGCTATGGTCCAGATGAATCCAAGGAGGAAGCTTGAATTTGTTCTTCAGAGTATACCTACCTGTAGTTCACAATTACAAGACTCTTTTGTGAATTGTAGAGACGTTCTTTAACATATTGTGTTGCCTGTTTTAAAACAATACCAATTTTTATATAATTTACTGTATATTATTAATGTGTTCTAGCTCTGTTATCTACCCCCATAAATCCTTATCACACTGCCTTGTTCTAAACAATAAGAAGATTTAGTGTTAATTACCCACATCAAATGGAGGAAAAGGATTTCATTGAATAAGCATGGCTTTATTACCATTGCCATAAACAATGGATTTTGAGCTGGGAGAGTCACCCAAAATATGATGTCTCTAGATAAATAAAACATGCATTTCTCCAATCATAAATAACTTTACTTTGCACAGTACTGTATGTGATGCTAAAAGAATAATAATAATTTGTGTATGGGACTTATGAGTGTATTAAGTAATACAGAGTGTATTAAGTAATACATTAGTTTATACTGTAAACCTAATAAGTTTCATTTTGTGCTCTGTAGGACACAAGCGTTTGACTCACGTGCAGAGCTCATTAAAGAGGAACCCTCATTATCAGACCCTGGAGAGGGACCTCATTGAGTTCCAGGAACAGCAGCTGTTTGAGCTCTTTGTGGTAGTTTCATTACAGAAAAAGCCATCAGGAGATGGTTACATTCCATATATAACCCAACAATATCCCAACAAGGTAACATTCCATCAAATTTCTATGTCACCAAAACCTTATCTCTTCAATCTAAAGAAGCTGAGGCTTCCCGTGTACCAACATTTGATAATGTAATGTCCAGTTCTCTTACAGCTCAATCTGCGTTGATTATTATTATTGAATTCTGTAGCAAATTGTTGATGTTAATTGCCATTTTTCTACCTAATGTAAATATAGGCACACATTTTTCGGGTTGTGTTCTAATAAGTTTTGTATGTTTCTTCAGTGGAATGCATCATTTTTATTTATTTTCACTTATATGTTATAACAGAATGATCAGCCACTTAGGCAATCCAAAGACACAGAGGAAAGGCTTAAAGTCATCCCACAATTTTGTTTCCCCGATTCCAAAGACTGGGCTCCCACCTCAGATCTGAAAAGGTAAATACTGAAAAGGTTGTGACATGCGAGATACAAATACAAATCACCCCCCCCCATTTGTCTTAGTTTTTTTTATGATTGTCAATATAGTAAGCCATTTTGTATGTATATATTTAGCATTAACAGATGTACACTGTGCTTTATATGATAAAGTAGATGCACAATAAATGACAGTGTAGGGTATGTGCAGAAGTCATACAGGCATACATACAGGAGAACAATAGGTAAGAATATATTAAGAAATAAGTCCCTGTCTCGTAGAGCTTACAGTCAAATTATGAATCTGTTAAAACTGTTTTAACATTCTTTTCTTTCAGTGAAACCTTTTCTTTTGTCCTCACTGGAGAAGATGGAAGCAGATGGTTTGGGTACTGTAAAAAGCTTTTGGTGAGTACGCATTTATTTATTATAGCTTTGATTACAAACAGTAATAATTTACTTAATGAATGCATAACATCTCAAATATAGAGATGAAAAACAGACACAAAATAGAATTATTATATATGCCAAAAGTGATTATTTGTGTAGTATTTGCCTGTATATCTGCTTTTGTAAATAAATATCCAATGAAATGTTGTGACAAGAAAAGGGTGTTAAGGGTATACACGAGAAGTTATTGATCCAAGTTCCTGATGCTTCTAGTTAATTTAACCCTTACAGTTTGCTGTTACTTCACTGTAATAATTGTTCCTTTTTCATTGTAGCCACAGGGCAAAGGCAAGCGGCTGCCTGAGGTCTATTGCATGGTTAGCCGATTAGGCTGTTTCAACCTCTTTTCTAAGGTAAGCTTATTCCAGTTACCATAACTATAACACAGACATTACTTCTGCAGCTTTTACTAAGATATTATTTTGGTTTTTTTAATAAATAATATGGGAATTGTTTTAATTGAATAGTATTTTTTTTTTGTTTAAAGATATTGGATGAAGTAGAAAAAAGACGGGAGATGTCGCCAGCTCTGGTGTCTCCTTTCATGCGCAGTGTCATGGAGGCTCCCTTTCCGGCTCCCGGACGTACAATAACTGTGAAAAGTTTCCTGCCAGGTTCAGGAAATGAGGTATTTAAGCTGAAATTTTATTAGTATAGTATTTTTGTAATATGTAATTACATTCATGTAATTATTACATGTACATGAATGATGGGTAGATTTCAAGCAGATAGTTCAGATGTAAAACATTAGGTTAGGATCATAGACATGATATTTTCGTGTATTTCTAATGAATCCTGTTTTCTGACACCTTTTTTCTTCTTTTCAGGTCATAGAGCTTTGCAGGCCCATGGACTCGCGTCTCGAGCATGTGGATTTTGACTGTTTGTTTAACTGCCTAAGTGTGTCTCATCTTATCAAAGTGTTTGCCTCACTGCTTCTTGAGAGACGAGTTATCTTTGTAGCTGATAATCTCAGGTGAGGTCATGGGCAAGAAACCAGAGAAATTCCGATCCTCGCGCATGCAGCAAATTTGCAGAAAGTACAAAATGGCACAATCTGTGAGGTATAATGAACGGAAACATAATCTTGTTCTTTCTCTCTCATTCTAGCACCTTATCTAAGTGTGCACATGCAGTGGTTGCCCTGCTCTACCCATTTACGTGGCAACACACCTACATTCCTGTTCTGCCAGCTTCCATGATTGATATTGTCTGCTCGCCCACTCCTTTCCTTATTGGCATACTCTCCTGCTCATTACCTCTGCTAAGCGACCTTCCCATCGAAGAGGTGAGTGCCCTTGTGACATACTTATTTAGGACAGTTACCAAAGTGTAACTCTTGTCACCATCAGCCATGTAAGATTCCTGATAAGAGGACTTCTAACAGAACTCCAGGCTACTGGGAATTATTGTATGCCTTAGGATACAAGGGAAAACACATTTTAAATATGTACATTTTATGCTGCTAAATTGAATTAAAGTGTACCTTTCATCAATAAATAACACAGCATCACTTTAATTTAGAATAAAATAGGACATAGGGATATAGGCTAGGATATACGTCTTGAGGACCTGTGGGCATGTTAATCTGCACACATAGCCCAGTCAGCAGCCCAGTGTGTGACAACTTTGGCTAAATATAATTTTGTTTTTATATAAATATGTATTACTGTATATGTTTATATTTTATTTGCAGTTATTAACACATTTTGTTATACAAAGGTCCACTAAAAGATTCCTTCTGTAATACATTTTTGTAAATTGTCTATAATGAGATTATCGCCAATGAGTGAAATTCACAATTATAATAGATGTTTTAATTTAATGTTTAACATTTCATTTAATAAACGTTAAATTTAATTAACATTTAACAGAGAATGTGGCAGTCTGTTAATGTGTCCCAAATTGATCTTCCTCCTCCAGGTACTAATAGTTGATCTCTGTGCAAACAAATTTCTTCAACAGGTGAGTCCCTTTTCTTCTCATCTCCTGATATCATTGCAATTAAAAATGCATTAAATTACCTGCTTCCAGAAAAGTATACAGATAATTTCCTGGTCTGTTTGCAAAGACTGAAGTTGTGAAGGTCTGGTCTATTGTAATGAACCATGTATGATTCAGTCATTTAGTTAGACTGTAGAACATTTATAAATGGGCTAAAGGACTGAATATCACTAGTAATATGTCAGATATTTAGCAGATAGGGCAGTGGCCATCTTGGCAGCTCAAACACCAGGGAATCTTAGAAGGTTTCATTCAGAAGCATTCCCTGTGTTGGAACACAGAGCACGGTGTCTGACATGAGACCTTTTGCGGCTTGTGTCTAAATCATATAACCCAAATAAACAATTAAGCTAACTACTGAGGAGGACATCAGCAACTGTTTTCCGTTCCCATGATATACAGAGTAATATGGGTGTGCTAGACTCCGTAGGTGTATCAAGTCTGGTCATTATGGAGAAATAGGTCAGTTGTTTCTGGTTTGGCTTTGAAGGATATATGTTCCTACCCTGTAATTATATCCCAGGCCTTTGTATATTGGCTACAGATTTAACTCCCATTTGACAGCTCTATTTGGTACCCAGAGCATTCTGCCAGAATTTGGGTGTTGACCGTAGCAATTTCTCACCATTCCAGTTTAATCCACCCTTTTGTATAGCGCACAGAGCACGTATTCTATGTTCCTCCGGGCATGACCATCCCATATGAGCATTGTTTTCTTGGCACCAGGTTCACGTGTAACAACTAAAAAATAAAATGTATTCTTACACATATATACACATATGCATCTGCAATAAAAGTTCAAGGGTTCTGTTCCACAAAATACTCTTAGTATGGTAAGCAGGTCTACTTAGTTACTAATTCTTTCATCACATAAAACTTTTAAGAAGCTTCCTCAGATTGTATGACAACAACTGTGTCTACTTTTGTAGAGCTATGAATGGTATTTCTAAAGTTGCATTTAGGTACAAAAGTATTAACTTGAGCAGGGTAGGTTCTGCCTACCCACATTAAGAAAACTGCTAACTGATAACATCCCATCCACAGCTATCAGATGAAGATGACATATTACCTCACAAGCTTCAAGCTGCATTAGTCCAGATCTTGGAGCAGAGAAATGACATCATATATCATGAACAGCATTTCACTGAAGGTAAGTAGGACCTATACACTTTAACAGGGTGGTATTTATATCCCATGTGATTCCACACTCCATTTCATGAAATAAAATAAAAATAAGAGCTGAGTGTAGCTTGGGTAAAATGAAGTTGGAAGGTTGGGAAGAATGAGCTCCCTTGTAACGATTTTCTAGTCAAATGCCCAGGAAATTCTACTTCTGTGTTGTAATATGAGATTAAAACCTATATGTGTACTATATGAACAGTACGTAAATGCATAATAGCCTAAAGAAATAACCCAATTTTCTGACCACTCTTTGTTCCCACAGAAGATGTGACCTTGAACTCTCTGGTAACAGAAGCCTTTGTGTGGTTCTTTGTGGAGATTATGGGACACTACTCCTTACACATGTATGTGAATGAAAAGGGCGAAAGGGTCTTCCAGAGAGATCCCTTCCGAAAATCACACACTTCCCGGAGCATACGTCAGTTTCTTGATCTTTTTATGGAAACGCAGATGTTTGCTGGATTCACTCAGGATCGAGAGCTGCGGAAGAGCGGAGTTAAAGGTAAAGATAATTGCATGTGGAGTTTGAAAACAAAACTACTATAAAGGATCAGTTCTTTATGTTGTACACACACATTTCAGATAAGCATTAAAAATTACTCCTACTATCAATCTTTTTTTACCTCTGCATAATTCATACACTTAAAACAGAACATTTGTCCCCAAAATATATAAGACTTCACTTAAGGAAAATGTCAGAAGTATCAAAAAAATGTAGATTGCATCTGTGACTTGCATGCTTCAAGCAGATTAATCTCATTGGGGTTTATTAACTAAAGTTGTAGTTTACACAGGAGTTTGTCTCAACTCACCAAAACTGGGCCTGCATAATGAATTGGCCTGGTGATTGGGCAAATGTTGCCATGATTAATTAGTATTAAGATCGCATTTTTAATATGACTATTAAAACAATAGTAAGTATGAGTTAATAATCCCACATTCAACTACACAGACATTTTTTAATGTGTATACTTCGATATGTCATTTTTATATAATACTTATTTACATTAAAAAATGAAATGCTTTTTAAATGCTGTTTTCCTTTGAATTTAGGTGTTTTTGAGGTGCGAGCCATTGAATATTTAAAGACCCTTCCTGAGACAGAGCCTAGCAGTGTCAATAAATTTTTAAAAGGCCTGAGTAAGTTCAATTCAATCATTTATGATTCTTTTTGTTTCAAACATCTTTCCTTACACCAGTATAAAAATGATCAGATTCACATTTTGATAACTATTTCTGTTTATGAATATCTATCTATCAATGGTAAACAGTACTCAATCAAAATTAAAAGGCTGTTGTGTACACTACAGTTTGTAGTCTATTTAATTTTAATTGTAATTTTTCATTGGAACAAAAGTAGACAATGTTTTGTTTTCTGTTCTTTTTTTTTTAACTAATTTATATGTGATTGTTGATAGTACTCGTGTAAACTTAAATGACAAATGTTTTTCTTTAGACACACTTAAATTTTTGCAGTGTTAAAAAATGTATGTTTTCTTTTTTATTATTAACACAAAATATCATTTCTACTGTCAGATGGATATATAACATTTATAAATTAGTAAAAAGTCCCTAAACCTTAATATCAATAAATCTTTATTAGTAGATGACATCTGACATGCTTTTATTCTACTTACAGGTAGCAAAATGAAGTTTCTTCAGAAGAAATGAGCATGTGTATTGTTACACCATAACTAGAATATAGTGACTTCGAAAAATATGTCGGAGCTGAAATGTTGTCTAGAGTATCTGCAGAATCATCACAAGGGTCCTGCCTCTGGAGTAAAATTTCCCAGGTAATGCTGAAAATTCCTGGAGGAGATCTTTAACTTCCGTTGGACCTTCGCTGGGATTAAGAGACAGAGAGAAACGTTTTCTTGTTTGTTCCTAGATTGGAAGACACAGAAATATTTACTTCTAGTACAATTAGGGGATAGATTTTCTCTAAACAAGTGGATTATTACTTTGTATCACTGTAATGGATAAAGCATGAAGTTACGCAAACATGGAGTATAAAGGAGAAACATGAAATCATTACAGGGATTTCCCTAATGTTTCCAAGAGTTGTATGTTTTATATTTGGTAGCCTCTACCTTTGCAATTTCACCTGTGGCTACAGAAGATGTATTATGGCAGCGCTGTCTGTATAGACTCACCGTGAAATTGGGAAGCACAAATGTGTTAGTCCGGACACCGGCATCGCTACTTCATATCCTAATAAAGTACCCTGTGACTTTTAAACCAACAGAAGATGTGAAGCCACATATACAGACATGCTGCTTAGAAATCTTAGAAATAATTGAGAGATGCACAGTTGAAGGTGGTCTTACGCCTCACGTTGCCACTTTTACTATTGGTCTCGCTGACTGTTGTGACACTTTTATTAACTTTTATAGACTGTGACAGTGCATAGGCTGCAATCTACGGTTTCACTGGAGACCATGGTACAAGGTGGTTCTTATCTCTGAAAACAGCACAACCATATACTTGCCGCAATACAATCAGTATTTTTGAGCCACAAAGATGGATCGTCGTTAAAGCACTTGCTCAACTAAACATAGCTGTCTTCTTTACCTGCTTTCTTTTCGTTTCACAAACTGTTACTTTTTAGCTGTATGCAATACTTACATTTTGATGATGCTCTATAATTTACTCTGTAGCATCCGTTGTAACGGGATATTGTTTGGACTCAATATAGTCCATATAGAAAATGTATCTAAGACGACAAAGGTTTGAGCTGCCAGAATCTGACTCTATTCCCATAGATAGGATTTGGAGATCCAGACCGGAGGTTGTTTGCCAAAGCAATGAACTGTAACAGTAAATGGGTTGATTTGATTAAGTTAGAAAGCTTTGTTCACTGCTATTTTGGCTATAGGTCACTTACCTGATTATACAGCATCATTATAATTTTAAATTAATATCTTAATGTAAACACTAGAAACGCACTTTAGTATATGGAGAAGTACTGTTTTTATTTGTTTTTACGTGATATTCTTTAAGTATGTTGTAGTAGGAGGATGTTGATTTTTAAGTGTGACGCAAGAGTTGTAGATGCTTCAAAAGTTTGTTAAACCTTCTAAAGTTGGAGGTGCATTTTATGTCAAATTTGCTAATAGAAGCCAGCTAAGTCATGTTGCTTTATAGGATTATTATCGGCCACTAACTTCAAATCTTCTGGCTCTATGACAAACCTAACTGAGATCTGTGTTTAAACTAAAAAGTATGATGTTTTCTTGTGTGTATTATTTCTTCAACTGGAAAGAAACTCTCTTCCGCTTTGGTCCAATGCTTGGTGCGTATTATACTCTAACAAAAAATAATTTGTACTTACATTTTTCATATTGCTTTGTGTCTCTTGCACATATAAGTGAGAGTTTACATTATTATATGGGACATTTTACAGTATTTTACATGGATTTATATAGCGCCAGCAGATTCCATAGCGCTGTTAGGTTAGGGGACATTAAAATATTTTACAAAGACAATCTAAAATTGACAGTAACATTAACAACCTGTTAAGACATACGGGTACAGAATGAGAAGAAGGCCTTGGTCTTGTAAGCTTGTAATTTAGATCTCTTACCAAAGGGGTTCTGATGGGAGATATTAAAAGCAACTACAGTTTTTTTTATTGTTAGCCAGTGAGGAAGGTTAATGCTTGTTGAAGGTGCAAAGCCTATAAATACATTAGTCATATTTGTGCATAGTTTACAAAAGTTGAGTAGGAATAAGATGTAAAAGTAAATTAAGAAATTTACATTTGGTACAATTAGGTTGAGTCTACAGAAAAATAAGTTATATGCATAGCATGGTCTACAGGTCTAGTTGGCATTCAGTAAAATAAGCAGATATACATTCTACATATTTTAGATTTATCTTAATGTAAAATCCATATGGAGGTGGAAGATTTTTCAGCTTTAATATTTTGCATTTAATTGGGAAGAAAAATAAAATGTGATGTTTTCCTCTGTTATGCATAATTATGTTGTGTCAATGATGTTGACAATTGGTTTTGTAAAAATGAAGGTTGGACTAATAGAGGTTGCTGATGAAATGAATGCGTCCCTTTAAGGACAAACTTTTTGTTTTTAGGTCTGTAACAGAAAGATGCTTGGGTGTGCTGGCTCCTAGCCCCTAAAATCAAATACATTGCATTGCTTATAACAAAGTGAGCTTAATTTCTTATTTCTCAATGATCATTCGCTTCCGGTGCATAGTATTCAACCCAGGCTGGTTTTTAACTTGTTCTAGTTCCTGCCATTCAGGTGAATCTGAATGCTTTAAGTAGGAGCATATATAATTATGTTGGCATTGGACTACAGCTCCCGTTGTTCTGAACCAGCCACTACTACTTACAAATACTTGGGCACAACGTGTACTTTGGCAAGTGTACTAATTTAGCTTTGTAATAGATCAATATGTTGTCAGGGAGTATGTTGGTTCTCTGAAGCCTGTTGACTCATATTGAGTTTATATGTATATAAATCCAAATGTTTTGTTTCTTTTTATTTAAATGTTATCGTTTGTAATACTCTGTCAAGACTTGTGCAAACCACTTGTGTTGTCCCTATTCTCCCTGCATAATAAAGCATTACATAAAATACCTTGGCTATGTCCGAAAATATTATTGGATGTGGAAAATCAAATCTGTGTAGGACATGTTTTCTAGATCTGATGGGGCGACCTGTTCCCTGAGTGGGTACACCCACCAAATCAAACTGGGTACACCCACCAAATCAAACTGGGTACACCCACCAAATCGGACTCCCTTCATTCCAAGACTTTGCGGATTAACCCCTTTAGCACTGGACGAGACTAGTGCTGGTGAGGCAAAGCAGAACAGCAGTCTAATGGAGCTGTGCTGACATTGTGACTATCCACAGATTAGCTACACTGTGCTAATACTATCCTAAAAAGGACAATAAGTTGTCATAGGAGCCCACCCCAATTATAAGACAGAAAATAATGTTGAGGTGAAAACAGGAAATTAGGTTTTTTTGGGAAGAGCACAGATATTTATACACAGAAACATAGTTAGATCAGGAGTATAATCCCATCAACTACCAGACAGCCCAGCAAAGAGTCACTATTTAGGGGTAATCCCGAGGGAGCGGGGTCAATCCCGGGGTACAGATTGAGAGTTCAGGGTCCAAGGGTGGTACATTCCAAAAAGTGACTTGATCCATCGAGCTGTACAAGCGTACGGAGCCGTGGCTGGGTAGACCCTGGTTCTAAGAATGGGTAGTAAAACCAGGTGCCCCAAATGAGCTTCCTCTCCATAACCACCTCCGATTGTAACCCACCAAAAGAGCAAAGTGGTAGGGCAAGATACGTCCGTTGCAACTCAGATCCAAATGTCGCTGGGCATCTCTGCAGTTCCTAGCCAGTTCCATGGATTGGGGGCTAGGTCCTAGTCATGCGCGGGGCAAGGGAAATGGTGATCCAACTGGTTGGTAACAGAAGATAAACCGTCCTCTACAGCCCTAGTTCTGTGACACTAGATTTTAGATTCACTTTTACAGACCTTATTTAGATGCATAGTGCATTAGTTTTTATACTTGTTCTGCTTTGTAAAAATTCTGAAAACATGAACTTGCTTGCAAGGCCATTCATAAGAAACTCTGGATTGTATGATCCTCAAACTGAACAAAGATTGAAACCTCAGACGTTGTCCTTTCGGTGACCAGCTGACCAAGAGAAAGCCAAAAGACTATTTAACCTATATTTCGCTACCTAATTGTAAATTCAATATTACATTGAAAAGACTGCAAAGAAAATTAATAAAACATATATATCCCAAGTAGGACATGGGGCAGAATGACCAGATAGAAAAATACTGACTTGAAAAAATGCACTCCTCCCAAATGGCCTTTTAGCCCCCAAACAACCCAATAAACCCATGCGTGGGTGGTATCACTGTACTCAGGGGATGCTGCTGAACATATATTGTTGTTTTACAGTGACATATACCAGGAGTGGTACATTTATACCAGAAGTACAATATGTGTTTAAACACATTAAAATAGTAGCATTTGAAATATCCTGTGTAGTCCAGTTTTCAAACATATATGGTTTGATGGGGTAAATTGAATTGGTTGGCTTCAAAGATGTCCCAAATAAGACATGGGGACATGTCCTATAACTTGCAAAAACAAATAAAAATAAAAAAAATAAAAGATTGGGTATTTCTAAACTCGGGACAAATAGTATAATCTCTTTAGCAGCTTTTTATTAGCTTTTGTAGATGAGTAAAATATTTTTCAAACAAAAGTGACAAAAAGTGTTTGTTTTGTTTTTTTTTTAAAAATCACCATATTTTGTTATTTTTTTATATGACATTAGATGATATAAAATGGTACCTGAAGAAAGGCCATCTTGTTCTGAAAATATATATATAACTTATAACAATATATAACTTGTTTGGGTACACTAAACGAGAGAGAAGAAAATTACAACTAAACATGAACACCGCAAAAATGTTAAAACGGCCTCGGTCACCGTTTAATATTAAATGAACAAAAAGCTGAATATTAGGAATATGAGATAAATGTTATTAAAGACAAATTAAATCGAAAAGAGGGCATGATTAAGGGCCTTGAACAAAGATTGATAGATGCAGAAGACAGATCACGCAGGAAGAATATAAGGATCCGCGGTATTCCAAAGGATATAAAACAAGAATCTATGAGAGAGTATTTACAAGACCTGTTTAAAGATATGGATATTCCAGGAATAATAAGGGAAGAGGAGTTGGAAAGAATACACAGGACGTTCAACCCGAAGAACATCGCAGAATCGAAACCACGTAATTTTCAACCAACCACGTTTTTTCAACCTTATACACACGTCAAAAAATTCTAAACGCATCAAGGAACTTTGCCTCCAAAAAGGACAAATTTCAAAATTTACTTTTTTATCTGCATACACAAGACAAAAAAGAATGGAGTTCAAAGAAGTGACTAAAATTCTTAGAGATCATAAAATTAATTATAACTGGGGTTTCCCAGTAAAATTCATTATTAGAGTGGGAAAGCAATTAATAAGATGGCGTCGGCCGAAGAAGTTAAGCAATGGAAAAATGATAACCCTATGTAAATTAGCACAGCACGTTGTTAAGGGAAGGATAGAGGTGTTTTTTTTCTCCCTCACACATGGTATATTTGATAGAATGATTATAATAATGAATTGTGTTAATATTCATATTTAATCGAATTGAAGGGGAGGGTAGGTCCACAGTAAATGTAAGACAAACACACAGAATTGTATGTTCTAGTTAGATAGATATTGGAGATAATGGGATAACAGACACCTGTCGGAAGTTACTTATCTAAACGCAACGGGTTGAGACACACATCACAGGAATTTATTTTTTTTTCTCTCCCACACATGATATGATATTTGATAGAATGATTACAATAATGAATGGTGTGAATATTTTTATTTAATTGAATTGAATGGGACATACACTAGGGGGAGTGGAAGGATATAGGTCCACAGTAAACGTAAGATAAACACATAAACACACAGAACGGTATGTGCTAGTTATATAGATATTGGAAATAACGTAATAATAGATACCCGTGGGAAGTTACTTATCTAAACAAAACGGGTTGAGACACACATCACGGAAAATGTTGTTTGTTTTTTTTTCTCCTTTCCATACAAGATTTATATTATATGTCTCCTGCTTTGCGTCCCATCTGAGGTGGACGTACTTTAACTCCGGTTAAATTTTTTTGGGGGGTTTTCTTACCGGTGTATTAAGTACAATGGTTTTCACTTTAATGGATAAATGTAAGGGTTGTATGAGTGAGTTTTGTATGGGTCAAGTGAATGTATGGAAAAGGATGATTTGGCGTTTCCAAAATGGGTAACCGCATGGTGTATTAATAACAAACATGGTAGGAAAAATGGATGATTTGTGTCACGTACATTTTTGGAGACACCGTGGTCAGGTAGGACTCCAGGACAGAACAGTTCAGACAAGCCGAGGTCAGGATTCCGGAGAACAGGATAGCCGGTATATGTAGCCGAGGTCAGGATTAAGGAGATCAGGATAAACGATAAACAAGCCAAGGTCAGGATACAGGATAACAACGTAGTCAGGCAAGCCGAGGTCAAACACAGGAATCAAGAAGGTAAACGCTATCTGGGTGCTAGCACAAGGCATAGACGACCATCAGAAGGCAAGGTGTAACTGGTCTGAGGGGTTTAAATGTAGAACCGCGGAGGAAGTCTGAATCTCCCATCAGCCCCTCATGAGATCACTTCCAGTGTCTGTGAATCGCGGCCAATTTGAGGGTGGCGTAATCTCCCTTCATAAATTCCCGAAGTATGTGAGTTCGCCACTAGAGGGGGTGCGCACGCAGCAGCAGGATGCCGTGTACCAGGAGGTCTGCCTCTCCTGCGCGGCACTTCAGAGGAAGGCAGTGGAAGTGACCGTGCGGTGTAGGGGGGTCTCCCTCGTGTCGGCTGCTGCGGAGGTGGCCGTGCGGTGGAGGGAGGTCTCCCTCTCCCTCGTAGAGGCTGCTGCGGAGGTGTCCGTGCGGTGGAGGGGGGTCTCCCTCTCCTGCGTGGCGGCTGCTGCGGCAGCATGGGAGCCGAGGGCAGGTGAGTAACAATTTGATTAAAATAACCACACTGAATGTACAAGGCGTTAACCTTCCACACAAAAGATACTCCTTATATGACTTTATAATTAAAGAACATATTGAATATATATTAAAGAATATATATGATTACATTTTTAAAAAACATTGGCAAAAACAAAAATACAGGATTGTCATCTATTTTTGTCAATAGAAGGCAAACATTGAAAAATCGGATCCACCATGATGAAGGCCTGAAAGAAGAAGATCTTCAGAAGGGAGAATAAAGGCAGAAATAGGCAGGAAAAAAAATAGAGATAAAGAGAAAGGAGATAGATATGAGATGGGGAGAAATGGGGAAAAGCAGAGAGATAAAAAGAAAGAAAGATGAAGTGAAATAGGAGGAGAGACGGGATACAGAAAAGGAGGGAGATAATGACAAACGAGGGATTAAATAAAAGGGCGAGAGATAAAGATGAGAGAAATAAAAATAATGGAGACAAACTAAAGAGAAAGAGTGGGACAATAAAGAAAAAAGAGGAGAAGTGATAACCAGAAAGTAGAGGGTTGATAAACAGACAGAGGGGAGATGGGGGAAAAAGTTGAGGTAAAGAGAAAGAGCAGAAGAAATAAAGAGAAAGGAGAGAGAGAGAGAAGAGATAAAGAGAAAGGGTGAGCAGATCAAGAGAACAAAGAGAGATAAATAAGAAATGGTTAGGGCAAAAAGGGAGAAATAAAGGGAAGAGATAGGGACAGGGAGAGATGAAGAGGAAGAGGGGGAAAATATAAAAAGCAGGGGAAGGAAGAAAGAGAAAAGGAGAGATATAGAGAACAGAAGGGTAGTGAGAGGCAGAAAAATGAGAGATAATGAGACAGGGAGAAATTATGAGAGAGAGAGTGTGTGCTTGTGTTTTTATGTTAGGGCAAGTATGTTTAAACGCAAGCAAGTGTGTGACTGTGAGGGCAAGTGTGTGACTGTGAGGGCAAATGTAAGACAGGATGTTTATATGCAGGGGCAAGAGTGGATTTGCATATTTTTATGGCCAGGCATTTGTAAGGTGTATATAATATATATATATATATATATATATATATATATATATAACTATATGTATATATATAATATATATATATACTTAAAGATCTGGAGTGCTGACCATATATATAAGACTCAGAGTGGAGGCCACTGTGGGTGGGTGCAATCTGAGTGCTGCGGCAAGTCCTGTGTGCAATCTGGGTGCTGCGGCAAGTCCCATGTTTCCAATCTGGTTGCTAGGCAAAGTTCTATGTGTACAATATTGTTTATGCGGCATGTTCTATGTTTGCAGTCTGGGTGCTGCAACAAGCCCTTATTTCAATTTAGAATTTTAGCAACTGGTCATCCTGCCCTCCATGTCCTATTTGGGACATCTTTGAACCAGGCAAATTTATCCTATCAAACCATATATTTTTTGAGACACCCCATGGTATTTGAAATGGTGGTATTTTAACTCTTTCCATGCACTAATTACACCACTAGCTTTTGTCAAATTTTGTGGTAGTCCTTTTTTGTGTTTTTTATTTCACACATGTTGTATTTTAGGTATGAATTTACAGCCCTTGGTATATGTCACTGCCAAACCGCATCACCAATATGTGTTAAGCAACATCTCCTGAGTAAAGTGATACCACCCATGCATAGGTTTGTCGGGTTGTTTGGGGGCTAAGAGTCAACATTTGGGAGGTGCGCATTCTTTTTTTCATTTTGACATCTGCTCTGTCTGCGCCCATCTTTGAACCCAGCAAATTTAATTGACCGTACTCTATCAAAACCACCCCATGGGTATTTCAAATGCTAGTAATGTAACTCTTTCCATGCCAGGATTCTTGCTAAGATACAGCACTAATTTTATTTCTTGCTATTTTTTTCAATTTTGTTGGAACTGGATGGTTCCCCTGATGGTGACATAACTGCATAGTTTTTTTTTTTTTTAAATGTTTTTTTTTCCCTTTTTTTATTTTATTTTTTTTTTACTAATCAGTGATTAGAAAGCTGGGCTCCATTGACTTGCATGGTTGAATGCAGTACCTAGAAAAGTCTGAAGAGACCATCTTGAAGGATCCTTTTTTGAAGGATGCAGCCATCTCACTAAAAGCAAAATCTATTGCAGTGGTGCTCGTGACCACTCTCTGGAGTGCGTCCCGGGGAGGTCTTTCAGTGTAGTCGAATACCTCGCCATCAAGGCATTTCAGCAAAACCACCGAAGCGTAGGAAGCGATCATTAGTCGCCTCCTAAGCTCTTTTAAATAAGGCGGTTGCCAGGCATGTCATTGATCGCTAACTGACTGTTTGCGTGACGTGCCTGGCATGTCATTGGTCATTAAGGGGTTAAACATAAAAAAGCACATACTATATATATATATATATCACATATCAAATTCTAAGCCTATCTATTAATCCCTTCTTTACTGAGGGTGTTTCGTGCCCCTAAAACCTGAGACTTTTTCAGCAGTTTAGTTGACCAAAATACCACAAAATATATTAATGTGTCTAGAATTTTTTTTTTAAAAAAAAAATGCGGGAGCTAACTGTGATGAGCAGAAGCGAGTAACCGGTGCTCTGCTGGCAACAATAAAAAGCGGCAAAATTAAGGGGAGAAAAATTACCTTTTCGGCTTTATAAGTGTTCCAGATGGCCACTCCAAAGTTGAAAAAGTCAGGGGGTAAAGTTACAGGAGAATCAGCAACCAAATTGAAGCAGCAGGCTTCATTAAAGTCATTCCCTGACTGGATCCAAGATGGCGCCGATGACAATCCTCTCATGGAGCCCTCCCAGTGTTGTAATGAGGATGAATTAACAGCTATCCAGGGATTTCCCTACAGAACAGCCTTGCAAGGTATGCTAAAGATGCTAAGACAACAAATTAAAGGTGACATGGCTTCTTTTACAAATAAAATCCAACAGGATATTAAAAATTTGGGAGATAGAGTAAATGAGGTAGAAAATAAAGTAGATGAAATAACTGAAGTACAAAATGAACTTTTTACCTCACAAAATAATTTGAAAGAAGAAATTAATAAATTACAAAATCAAATAACAGACCTAGAAGACAGATCCCGAAGAAATAATATACGGATAAGGGGTATTCCTGAGAATATTTTAGGGCCTGTTTTACCACAATTTCTGAGGGAATTTTTTGCATTTCTTCTAAAGGATGTGGCGGCAAAGGACATTATACTTGATAGGTCGCATAGACTTCCCAAACCAAAAGGAATACCCACAGACAAACCACGGGATGTAATTACAAGAATTCATTTCTTCCACATCAAGGACCGAATTCTTAAAAGCCATAGATTACACAGAGATTTACCTGAGAAATATGCCAAATTAGAAATATACCCTGACTTGTCAAAAGGTACACTTCAAAAACGGCGCAATTTAGCACCTATCACCTCAGTCCTAAGGAAGCACGCCATTATGTATAAATGGGGATTTCCAGTGAAACTCCTTGTCACCAAAAATGGAGAGACATCCGTCATTGCATCATTGGGAGAAGGCCAGGATCTTTTACAAAGATGGGGATTGATGGGAGAATCTAGCATTGATACTGCAAGCCCTCCTAACACTCACCTTACGAAAATATGGACAGGGACGCAGAAAAAGAGGAAAGCAGCAGATAGATCTGCATCAAATTCACCGTCTACTTCTCCAAAAGGAATATAAGTCTCAGAGTAGTAAAGCTTTTCAACATTTATTTTTCTTGTGTATGCATGAAGATTATACATAGCTATATACTAGGTATGTGTATGTATATGTATATATATATAGATGTGTATATGTGTATTTATACTATATCTCCCCGCCAATACACTAAGATATAGATATTGTTGCTCTCGGAATACTCGGCTCTATTTCAGAGTTGAAGACATGGTATGGTATTACTTTTAAATTTGGTTATCAATTGGTTGTTAAGGTTTTATAGTTATAGTTATTACTGGCCTATCTATCAAATTATCTGCATGATTCTGGAAGGGGCTCTTGATAGAACTCAAAACCACTTTATTTGTATAGTTTATTTTTACAATTTATGTCTTTGAATTTACTCTCTATAAATGTAAAGGGGCTAAACTCCCCTCACAAACGAAGAGTAGCATTTGAGGAAGCTAAAACTACACATGCTCATATTGTGTTTTTTCAAGAAACTCATTTTAGCACAGATAACATACCAAATTTTTATGCTAAAAAATTTCCTATAGCTTTTCATTCTACATTGCCTTCGAAAAAACGGGGGGTTTCAATTTTTTTTAGACATGATGTTTCAGTGTCTATACATAAATCCATCCTGGACCCTCATGGTCGATACATAATTCTAATCTGTACTATCAATCAACAAGATTTTACTCTGGCTAATATTTATGCGCCATTATCAGGTCAGTCATTATTTTTACGCAAGATATACCAAGAAATCCACAAATACAAACGAGGAAATATTTTGGTAGGTGGTGACTTTAACATCACAATGGATCCATCCCTTGACAATTCTTACAGTAGAACTATAAAGGGTCAATATATCCAGAATAATAGTAGTGCAAGGATCAGAAATTTACATATTGAATATGGGCTACAAGATGTATGGCGTTCCCTACATCCTTCCGATAGGGAATATACCTTTCATTCATTAGTTCACAATACGTACTCCAGAATTGATTATATAATGGTTGACAAATATATGCTACAGCAAATACATTGTTGTACTATAGGTAATATCAATTGGTCAGATCACGCTCCCGTGATGGTTACAATTAAAAACGACCTCACTATCAAAGGGCAGGGAATCTGGCGTGTAAATGAATATGAACTAGCAAAACCATCAGTGCAGGAGTTATTTAGCAAATGTATACAAAATTATTTCAAAGAAAATATGTCAGATGATATTGCCATAGACACAGTATGGTTAGCACATAAAGCAGTTATGCGGGGTCTGTTTATTCAACACACGCTAGGGTGAATAGGGCACGTAAATCTCGTGTAACAATGTTGGAATCCCAATTGAGATCACTTCAATCACAAAATCAAACACAACCATCTACAATTCTACTAACTGAAATTCAAAAAACACAAAAAGATTTAGATGAGTTAAACAACTATAAAACTGAATTGGCTATGAGACGACTTAAACATAATTATTATGAAAAAGGCAATAAAGCAGATTCACTCCTTGCTAATAAGCTAAGACAAACAGTTCTCAAATCTCATATTTCTTTTGTGAAAAATGAATACAATACTAGAGTATATAACCCAAAACATATTGCAGATACATTTGCTACATTTTATGATCATTTGTATAATTTGAAAAAGGATCCTTCAATATTTCACCCACAAGTTAAGGACATACAAGGTTTCTTGGAAACACTGCCTATACCTAAGATCTCTCATGAAAATAGGGAAAGCATAAGCAAATTGATTACCTTGGAAGAGATAGAGGAGGTTATTAAATCTCTCAGTCCTCATAAGGCACCTGGACCTGATGGTTTTTCAAATGCGTATTATAAAACGTTTTGCTCGATTTTAACACCATATCTTCAGCATCTTTTTAATAATTTCTTGACACAAGGGTCTATACCTAAAGAAATGCTAAAAGCTTATATTATAAATATACCAAAACCTGGCAAATCTACTGATGAATGTGCTAATTACAGACCAATATCTCTTTTAAATGTGGATCTAAAAATTTTCGCAAAGATTTTAGCAAACAGGATAACACCACTATTAACATCTTTAATCCATAATGACCAAGTAGGTTTTATTAAAGGTAGACAAGCATCAGATAACGCAAGAAAACTCATTAATGTCATTCAGATTTCCGAAAAAAAAAAAATTCCATGTGCAATTCTTTCTTTAGACGCTGAAAAAGCATTTGACAGACTAAATTGGCATTATCTTAAAGCAACACTACAAAAATTTGGCTTCCCTTCTGTGTTTGTCAGAGCTATAATGGCAATGTACTCTTCCCCAATAGCAAATGTTTTAAATGAAGGATTTGTTTCCAAGGACATTATTATCTCAAATGGAACAAGACAGGGGTGCCCATTGTCCCCGATATTATATGTATTGGCATTAGAGCCTTTAGCTATAAAAATACGTAATTCTGGAGATGTAGTGGGTTTTCCCATACCTGAACGAAACACATTAAAATTGAATTTATTTGCAGATGATATTTTATTAACCATTACTAAACCTCAAAAATCTATCCCTTCATTATTTAATATATTAGAAAACTATGGTAAAATATCATATCATAAAATTAATACTAAAAAAACTCAAGCTATGACATTAAATCTCCCACAAAGTACTATAAATACTCTGAAAAAACAATATGATTTTCTCTGGAAAATGCACTATATAGAGTATTTAGGGATAAAACTGACTAATACCATTAAACAAATGATTCCAACGAACCTATCTGAACTGTGGGTAGACATTAAAAAAGACTTTAATTCATGGGCCACTTATAACTTATCCTGGTTGGGTCGAATAGCTGCTTTTAAAATGACAGCTTTTCCAAAATTATTATACATTTTTCGCATGATCCCTCTACATATATCTAAAGCTACTTTATTAAAGTATCAAAAAGATGTAAACACATTTATTAACCAAGGGAAAAAAAATAGAATAGCAGATAACTTATTAAGAATACCTGTTGATCTGGGTGGACTAGGCCTTCCGGATTTATATATTTTTCATAAAGCAGTACTTTTAGCACAGGCTATTTTGTTACTTTCTCCTCCAGGTCAAATCGCTTGGGTTGATTTAGAGAATTCTATGTCAATTTCTTATAAACCTGAAGAACTGTTATGGCTTCCTACACATCTTCGCCCCAGGGTAAAATTTACTCTGGAAACATCTAATATGGCATTGAAAACATGGGAGTGGACAGCTAGTTTGTGTCCTGATTTATTTAAAATTCAAAAGATTACCCCATTTAAAACACTCAGTTTATTAATTCCTAACATAGATTTATCCATTTGGTATGCAAAAGGCATAAAACAGGTTAATGATTTGTTTCATGGGAATACCTTTTTATCATTTGAACAATTACATCAGATTTGGGATATACCATATAAGCAATTTTATGTATATTTACAAATAAGACATTGTTTATCAATTTATTCGGATCTGTTACAAATAGGTAATATCAATACTTTACTCCTTATGAGTCTCTGCAAGCAAGTGCCTTATATAAGAAAGGCTATTTCGGTTTGTTATTTTTTCCTACAAAAGCAAATGCTTCAAGACAAACTACCTTATATGCTCAAATGGGAGGGAGAACTAGGAATAAATTTTACAAAAGAACAATGGAACAAAAATGTACGTACACTTTCCCAAACATCTAGGTGCGCTAATCACAAAGAAATTAATAAAAAAATATTGTATAGATGGTATCTCACCCCAGAGAGATTACATCATATGTTCCCAAATATTTCTCATCTTTGTTGGAGAGAATGTGGAGAAAAGGGTACTCTAAGTCACATTCTGTGGTATTGCCACAAAATTCAACCATTATGGAATAGAATTTTTTGCTTGTCATCCAAACTACTTCAATTCAATGTTCCAGTCTCACCTGAGATTGCTCTTTTAGGAGCAGTGCCTCATGGTATCTCCAGATCTAAATCAAAATTACTGGAATATATACTGTTAGCTACCAAAATTGCCATAGTTAGGAAATGGAAAAATAACATGGGTCCACAATTTTCAGAAGTCATGCATATTTTATTAGATATAAAAAACATGGAATACATGTCTCATTCTCTTTCAGATTCAGTGGCTATATATGATCAGGTCTGGGCTCCTATATCCAATATAGCCCTTGAAAAAACTCTTACTTAATCTGGTACTTTTTAACAGGTTATTCTTTCTTTTTGTAGAGTAGTAAGTAAAAAGGAGGGGAAGAGGAATGAAACAGGGATATATATGCATGTGTAGGTATATGTGTATGTATATTATGCATGTGTATGTAGGGATATATATGTTTGTATATGGATTTGTGTAAATGGCATGGAGAGACATGTATTTTTTTTTTCCTAATGAATTTTCTGCATATATCATATACTATGTGTAGTTATGTTTGCATATCCAATTATAAATGTATGTCTTTGCTACTGTAACAATGCTATGTATTTTAGTTTTTTCTCCTTTCATTTTCATGTACTCAACAAGTACCATTAATAATTGCTTTACAATAAGGTAGAAATAAGGCCAGTGGTTTTTGTTTTTGTTTTCTAAGTCAGAAGTATTTTATCTTCATATTGTATCCAGCTAATATATTCTTATTTTAATATTCATTAATTTATTATTTTCACGTACTGGAGCCAATTCAATTATTGGAGACCAATTCGGAATTTAATATCAGTTGTAACACATTTCTAATGTATTTTCTTCAACTCAATAGTTTATTGTAAGTTACTATTGTCTATGAAATAAAAACTTCAATAAAAATTACTGGAAAAAAAAAAAAAAATGCGTAGGTTTTTATGGGTTTTGGAAGTTACAGTGCACAACATTTCCGTCTCCTGTTCCAAACTGGACCTATGTTTAATTTTGGGACTGTTTAGCAGCCTATCAGCTCAAAATACTCCCACAAAAGAATACATTTTTGGAGGGAAGACAAGCAGGGAACAGACAGTTTTTCACTGTGCCAGCCAGCTGACCTGAGTTAAATCTCCTGTTCACTCCCTCCTGCTGGAGAAACCTGGGAGTTTCAGCGCTTCATAACGAATAGGTACGTGAGGCTGTTAAAAAAAAACCTCTCTAGCAAACTCCCCCTTAAAGGAATAAACTCTCGTATGCAGCACGTAACACAGACACAAACGCAACGAAAACCGCACACCGGCATCTCAAAGGCAAATGTTGAATTACAACTTTATTTGGTGAAACAATAGCTTTGTTTATATGTTTATTTGCTCTGCCGGCTAAAGTCATTACTTTCATTCCACAAAACAGCAACTCGACTATAAAAACTTGCTTTGTTTCAAACAAAAATAACCATTCGCAGTCCGTTTTCTGCGACCTTACAATTGTGCTTTTCGCAGAATCCATAGTAAAAATGAAACGGAATATCCTAATCTATTACTAATGCCTTATAAAATAAGGACCAATCAAAACAGCGGCTCCGCCAAGCCACCAATCACGAGACACCCTGAGGCACGGCGGCGAGACTAACCCGGAAGTTAGTGAAAACATTTATTGGGTAAATCAGAAGTCGCTGCGGCTGACGTCACGCCAGATACCGAGTGCGCGTGCCTGTGGAAGTTTACTTGGATCCAAGATGGCGGGGACCAGTCTGGTGGCTGGGGATGTGGTGGTAGATGCATTGCCGTACTTTGATCAGGGGTATGATGCCCAGGGAGTGCGGGAAGCGGTAAGTCCGTGGACAGTGTTGCACGCCGGTTGTATTACGTGAGTTGCACATGGGTTTATGGAGGAGAACAAGCATCACGTGGGATATAATTACATTTCTCATTGGACGATTTGCCCCCTCTGGCTTTTACACTTAGTTTCTTTCCAAGATTATATATGTATATTTTTTATAAAGTGCTATTCACAGATCTAGCATATATATATATAATGCTACAGTTGCATGCATAATCTGTGTGATGCTTGATAAAATCAGATGTGCAATGATATGCTAGAGGGGAATTACCAGTGCCTATATGCACTTACATTATGATACTACCCCTTAAATACTGTGGGGGAGGGGGGACATAAAAAGATGTGCAACTGTTTTTTTGTGTGATTGGCGCAGTGTTAGTCCCCCTTTTTTGTTATCTTGTTTTAGGCAGCCGCTTTGGTGGAAGAAGAAACCAGACGGTACCGTCCTACCAAAAATTACCTGAGTTATCTACCGACGCCAGATTACACTGCGTTTGAGGTTAGTGAAAAATAATTATGGTGCGATTCAGAAACACGCACTTGGTTTTGTTTTGTTTTTTTATGGCAACATCCTTTTGTCCATAAACACAGAACAAAATTATAAAACATTATACGCATTTATTTTGATGACAATGTAGCAAAGGTTAGCAGTTATAACACGGTGTTTCCGGGATCTGACCCGTTGTGAATCCTGGATCACTCATTCATCACACTCCCCTCTGGGCTCAGAGCAGCTACGCCTTAACCTAGGGGTGTTCAACTTGCGGCCCTCCGGCTGCTGCAGGACTACATCTCCCATAATGCTCTTTGAGCTACGGGGCTGGCCGACGCGTATGAGAGATGTAGTCCTGCAGCAGCTGAAGGGCCGCAGGTTGGACACCTCTGCTTTAACCCCAAACCCGTTAACCCGCCCATGACCAGTGTTCCCGCTAAGCTGTGCGCTTGTGTGCGTACACATAGCTTTTTTAGAGAGCGCACACGTGCAAAAATTGTGCGCACAACAGTTTTTCCCAATGGAAAAAAAATATATTTTTTTTGATACTTTATGCAGCGCAGATATTGTGTGCACAAAATTTTGGCTCTGGGAAATTTTTTGCACAAGAGAAAATTTCTGTGCACATCAGCTAAGAAAAATTACATGGAACATTGCCACCACCAAGTTCTATTTAAGGCTGTCTATGAGAGCAGTTGTGTAATGTTAACCCTTTCAGTGCTGCATTTTAGGGGTTAATGTCTCTTCAGTCTCCACAAGCTTGTGGGGACCAAATCACAGACAATGTAGTCAAAGGGGCCAATAGGTCAGTCAGTTAAGGCTGGTAAGGAGACGGCAAAACATGGAAATTGCCATGGTTGTCTTGGAAAACTTACATAATCATGGCACTTGAGGGGTTAATATCTGAACGTTAAAAAAAAACAAACTTACCAGCGGTAGAAGCTGCAGCTCTGCAGATTCCCTTCCTCCGTGGTCTGGTTATTCTTGCCACCGATAGGCTTTCCATGTGTCCGAGCGGATCCCTGCCCACAGCCTTCCCTGAGCACCGTTCCTGCACAAAAAATAGCTACATCCACACAGCTGTGCATATTAGTGTCCAACCATGTCATATAACTTTGTAATACATTTTATATTCGGTGGAATTATAATTTTTTTCTCTCTTTTTTTCTGTAGACCGAGATAATGAGAAATGAGTTTGAAAGACTGTCAGCACGACAGCCAATTGAGCTTCTTAGCATGAAAAGGTACGTCAAACTTGTTAGTTAATAATCATTATTTATTGCCTTATATATAGTGCCATCATATTCCACAGCACTGTACAATAGGTAAACAGGACATAGGTAGTATATAATAAAATAATTTGATAAGCATAAATAAGGAATTTTTTTTCATCTCAAAGAAAGTTTGTAAAACATTTTCATCTGAAAAATGTAAATAAAAAAATCTCACGGTGAACACAAAAGCCTAGCTTTTTCCACACCAGTGTTCTGGTAATGCAGTGGCATTATTATTATCAGAAAATTGCCTTAGAATATCCTTGTCCTTGGGAATCATATACTATTCTAGACCTCCATGCAGTTAGCAGGTCCTCTGACTGTGATTGAAATAATTCATGCTTTTAACTTTTTTTTCTGCCACTGGCCATTTTCTGGTTTCATGGTTGCGTTATGAATTGTACTGTATTTTCATGGTGAGGGATTTCAAAGGAGTTAGGAAGATGCAGTATGTTTTTTTAATTCCTTTAAAAGAGTGTTGGTTTTTTTTCATGGTAATTATTAATATTGGATAAAGACTAAGTTGTTAATGTCTACCAGTTCAAGGCAATTTATATCCAATTTATATTTGTTGATATGTTCATCACTATAACATAATTTAAGGTGACGATGGCAGATTCACTAGTGAATAAAGTGAATGCAGTCTGCTATGAAAGGGCCTAAATCTCAAGTCTGTGGTTATGTCAGGTTCGAGAGAAGTTATTGTAAAGAGCTGAAATTGCAGGAAAACCAACAACTCGTCAGGAGGACTAGAGGAAAACTTTTTATAATGAAACAAACATAAAAAAAAATACATTTATTTTTAAAACATTTTTACATTCCACCTCTATTGAACCCATCCTTTTCTAAATAGGATAACTAAGAACCTATGTGGCCCAAAATGCCAAGTAGTATATATATATAAAACAAAGTAACTTGCCTAGCCGCTCTGCAATGCTGACTCTAGTATAGTGGCGTATGGGGTTGTTAATGGGGCCATGGAAATAGGTAGCACGCATCCCATCACTAAATGATATTCATCTCTTGTATGCGGAAAGAATGGTAATAAAATCATCATTATGCTGGATAAGGCAGGTATAACATACAAAGAGTGACTCATTTTACCTTTTCTCACTGGTTAATGGACCCGTATGCTGTAAAATGATATCATTGTTTTAGGATAGTACCTTTTAAAAGACTTGTGCAGTAAGGTTAATATTAATCCATATTTTTTTTTATGAGGGAATGGCTTATACTAGCTAGTTTTTGTTTGGCTTGAATTTGTATTCCTTGTGTGAATCTGTCTCCATTTGATTTTAACTTTAATACAGTAGTTTCTGTGATGCAGAAAAGCAAAATATTTAATTCTGTACGTGTCTTGCTCCACAAGGTATGAGTTGCCTGCCCCTTCCGCTGGGCAGAGGAATGACATCACCGCATGGCAGGAGTGTGTCAACAACTCCATGGCACAACTAGAGCACCAGGCAGTTCGTATTGAGAACCTTGAGATCATGTCTCAGCATGGCTGCAACGCATGGAAAGTTTATAATGAGTAAGTTCTGCGCACCGAGTTAAGACTCCGTCTGTACACATGGGTCCCTGCGCTGTGCCTTCAGACAAGGGCTAGAAGCAGTTTAGCCGTCTCTACCTTCTGGCTCGCGCTTCTATTCCCTAACCCAGCTAAGGCATGCGTTGGGCTACAGCCCAGTCGGCAACTTTTGCTCCTTCTCTTATGCTATAATATATATATATATACTACATTACTATATTGAATGCAGTGAACCTATTGGAATATATGCTTTGTTTTAGAAACCTGGTGCATATGATTGAATCTGCCCAAAAAGATCTCCAAAAGTTAAGGTAAGAGAAATGGTTACACATCATTGGTTAACCAGTTTGGGACAGTGGGCTTTCCATTTATAAATGTAACTGTTGTTTTCTTAATCAAATTATATTATAGTTTCTGTTAACAGCATTAATCGATGTCTAAACCAGGGACGTAACTAGAAACCACGGGCCCTCTGTGTGAGAATTGCCCAGGGGGCCCAAACTACACAAGCCACATGCACCTCTGTGCCTTCTTTGCCCCCCCCAAGCAGCATGCCTGTGCCACTGTTCACACCACTTACCTGCAGGAGTGGTGCGTCTTCCTGCACGCTGGACCAGTCAGACATGGCAGGGGGAGGGGTGGTACCTTCTGCAGTGAGTGGCAAGTAAAGCCAAGGAGCCACAGCGCCCTCAACATACGCACTGGCACACATGCTCACACGCGTTTATATACATATGCTTGCGTTAACCTACACTTACTCATACTCATTCGTATGTATACACACAAAGACTCACTAGCTCATCCCTTCCTCTTGTATCCCCTTACTTTACCTGCAGCTTTCTCTCTGACGTTCACATACTATGAGAGCAGCGTCGCTTTTATCACAGGTTCATGTTAAGTTACCCTACTGCTTTCCTGCCTCCCTGGTCCAGTCCAAAATTGTTCACAAAGAGCCATGGTGGTTACGCCCCTGGTTATAGCATCCAGAGGTAACATAATATGGGTGATTTTTATTTCTACAATCTCTTCTGCATTCAAGAGTTATTTGCTGCATTGCAGGAAACGCATCCAAGACTTGAATTGGCAAAGGAAAAACTCCCAACTTTTATCTGGTGCAAAACTTAGAGAGATGGAGTCAACGTGAGTGACTTTTTTCTTATTTATACTCTTTATTGTAGTCATACTGTTTAATAATTATGTTTCGGTCAGTAAAGCAAATGGTATGACCTTCAGCTCACTTAATGTTTGTATTTAAAAGAAAAGAAAAAAAAAAAGTTAATACAGCAACTATAATACTATAATAACTATTAAAAACAAGTCATAGTGACTCTGGTGCAGTTATTGGATACAGGTCAACTACAAGGCTGCATATCCTCTTAACTTGCCGAGTATGTCCATACAGTGTATCTACTGAGATAACAATGTATTTATTCTTTAATTCTAGGTGGGTATCCCTTGTGAGTAAGAACTATGAGATAGAGCGTGCAATTGTGCAGTTGGAGAATGAAATCCATCAGCTCAAACAGAGGGACGGCGAGAACAAAGAAAATATTCAAGATTATTCGCAATGATTCCCAGGACTGTTTCTGTAGTGTCTAGCACAACCGATCCTATTTGTACTTTTAGTCATTAAATCATAATCTGCAGCAGAAAACATGCTCTTATAGCGTAGTCGACAGCTGGGTGAAAGTTTCCTTTAACCTATTTTATGTCACCCGTGGTATTTCTGTTTTCAGACTTTTGCAGTGAATAATTAAATGGAGAGCCATAAACGTCTTTTGATACAAGCCAAAAGGGGGCCTTTGTAATATACGTCTGTAATGTTGATTACACCTTGTTACTACAAATAGTACTTAATGAGCTGAACATTTGTTTTAATTAAAACTTTTCAAGAGTTTTGTTAGATTTCAATTTGTGATGTGAATAAATGTCATTTGTGTTTTTTTTGCAAATGTACTCTTAAATGAGCTTGGACATTGTCTAGTGTGAATAGAAGCTGGATACTTTTATTTTATTTTCAAATCCTGCATTAAATAAATCTATGCTTATGGTGGGTAAAGGTGATGGAAACTCTTAATTTTAAGGGGGTAGGAGAAGCATTATTAAACACTCATCTACAGACAAGCCAGAAGGCTTGTTTTTTTCCCTCAGAAATCTCATAGTGCTGCCACAGCCATAAGATTCTGGCGCATGCAAATAATCAACACCTTTTGCTTCTATATCCACTTTACACATGGATCCCTTGAAAGTAATTGCCCGCTGTATAGGACAGCCTTAAGACAAAACTCAGGAAAGAGGTGCAGTAGCCAGATCACCACTCATGGACAGCTTTGCTGTGAAGAAAAAACCACAGTGCTATAAGGCCCCAGTGGACACCAGGTCCATTTATTTGTTTTCTTCAGCGGTCGCACTCCCGAGGGATATGCGGCCCCTTCCTTCCCTCCCAGCCATAAGGCTTGAATACCAATAACAAAACTTATGGTGGGTAAAGTGTTCGTTGTGTCTGTGTCCATCGTAATCTGTTTAAAATAAGCTTAAATACAAAATAATAAAAAAGCAGGTGCTCCCCTTGCCCCAGCCCTTCGGCTGGTGTGGTAAAATGTTTTCCCGTGTGCACCATACACCTAAGGGGGTGCACGGAGGGGTCCGCTGTTTTTTCCTTAAGCATTACTTAAACACTCATCTACAGACAAGCCAGAAGGCTTGTTTTTTTCCCTCAGAAATCTCATGGTGCTGCCACAGCCACAAGGGATTCTGGGTAGGTGCATGCAAACAAGGTCAACAATGATCACATTTTGCCCCTATATCCACTTTATATAAATCTATGTAACAGTGTTTACACAAGAAGTCATAAAAAATCCCTAAAACAAAATATACAGTACTGTAGAAACAGGCAGGTGTGGAAAGTACTGTAAAGCTAAAAGTTTTACAATAAGGCACGTTAATAGTATATGTCTATCGTTTAACAAAATGCAAAGCGCAACAGAAGAAAAATCAGTATTTGGCATGATCACTCTTTGCCTTCAAAACAGCATCGCCTCTAGATCGTAAGCTACAGAATTTGATGGCGCTATATAAAACAGCAATAAATAATAATAATAACTTCCAGGTATGTTTGAATGCTTTTTTTTGGAGCTTGGCAGGTAGGTTATTCCAATCATCTTGGAGAACAAGTTGCTCCTCTCTTCATGTAATTTGCTGTTTCCTTGGTTGACCCGTCTACATTCAATGTCTACACTGACCTTTACATGAATGCGACACTGCGTCTCTACTCCACGTTTCTTTGTGCTTTTTCCAAAGAGCTTGGACCGAACAACTGGAAAATACCTGGTTCTCTTGGAATTTCTGTCACCTTTCTGATGCAGGATATAACTCAGGATATAGCTCAGTCTTGCCATGGTGCATGACTTTTGACATTAAACAATCTTCACCAACCTCACTTTGTTGGTGAGTTTGGCTGTTCCTCATCATTTATTTCCTCCTACACTGTTTCTGCTTCAGTTAATGATTGTGTGTCAATTTAATATTAAATTGTGTATCATTAGCACCGGTTTGCTATAATTGTACCCAGCTATTTGCCTACAAAAGGCCTGATTTTGTGCAAGTGTGCCTAGAAGAATTGATGCTGTTTTGAAGACAATGGTGGTCATGCCCAATATTGATTTGATTTTAGAAAATATCCGAGGGATTAGCAAGCAGGGGCTGTATAGCCCTGCATTTCTGAACACAGTACCTGTGACCAGCCTGCAGGGTGCATCATGAGGGTCTGGAAACTGCCGGTGTCAGCACTCAATAGAAGTTTGAGCATTCCCCGTTATTTAAGTGTAATAGGTGCTGATACAATCTGTCAGCCCAGTCTGCTGATAAATGAGACTTCAGGCTGTTTTATAATCTCCTATATAGGGAAACATCCCCACTGGTGCAAAGACGATAGGACATATTTGTACATCATCATGTCACCAACACATAACCATGAGGTCGTAATATTACATCCTATGGTTAAATAATAACCAACCATCATATCTGCTTAGGGCAATGTTTACAAAAACCACTGACTCCACATTTTAGGTGGCCAGGACAGAAACACTTTAACATTATTCAAGCTGAAAAAAACACATTTGGAGAAAAAAAAAGGTCTGCAGTGTGTGTTCCCAAATGTATTCATTTAGTCTTATGTAACATTTAAATTTGCTACTGTACAAAGAGAAATTTTGCAGATATTTACAACATATATATATATGTCTCCTGTAGAATTTAATAACAATATGGTAACGTGTTTTCCTCTCTTAGGGTTTGTGGATATCAATACTAAAGCCCAAAGACAGACTTAGATTATGAATATTTTAATAACAAAAAGACAAATGTTACACAGTGCCACAATTACAAAAAACAAGACATACAAAATGAAAATAAAACAGCAAACAGTTCTTAAAAACAATGGGACTTAAACACAGGGCCCTCACTCGTTTAATAAGCCGGCCTGTGGGAACCCCTTAAGTCCGGATGGTTGTTCCGATCAGAGTATATCATGGAGTTCTACTTTGAGGTCGCTGCAATGCCCCTAAATCACACTCAGTTTCAAGAAAACACTCTTCTGACCACATGACCAATTATATGACACCTTCCCCAAGAATTGGCTCCCATCTTTGTTGTGCCAATAAGTTATGGTGGGGTAAAGGTGATGGAAACCCCTCCACTTAAGATAGGAATGGAGTTAATCATGACACAAGGGAGCACTGATCTATCAACAAGCGCTCCCTTGCGGTGCCTATCAACCGCATTTATCGGAGTATACCACGCACCGGCGTATAACACGCGCCCTCCCCAGGACCGGAAGAGAGGGTGGGAAGTGGCTGCAAATTGTAAAGCTCTAGGATTCATCGGCGTATAACACGCTGGTAGGTTTTCAGCTTTGTATGTTAGTTATAAAAGTGCGTGTTATACGCCGATAAATACGGTACATCAGCCAGCAATGTTTTTATGACGCGTGGCTGGTACAAGGATGCAGTGTGATTTTCCAAAGTCACCAGCCACATATAAGAGACTCTGTGCACATTGCCTACGCGGGAAAGTTAGTTGAGGATAGGCAGTTGGCCTCAGCAGAGCATCATTGTAGAATTAGTGGAAGGCAGCCAGCCAGGTAAGCAGAGAGCAGTAAATAATTAGTGGAGGGAAGCTGAGCCTGAGCAGCAATATGGTGTGTCCTCCCTTCTGTTCAATGTTAATAACAATGCCTTTTACATGCTGCATGTTATTGACATGGGAGATGAGATTTATTTTGTTGTTTATTTGTTGCTTATTTAATACCCACCCAAAGTCACATTAGCATTATTCACATCAATAGCCTAGAGTAGGGACTAGATGACTTGGAGAGTTAAAAAATGGACATGAGATTTATTAGCGATGAGAGTGCCCTTCATCCATTTTTTTTAAAACTCTCCATGTCATTCATTCACATTAGCATTATGCTAAGAGACAGCTTGCCAGTGCCATCTCCATCCCCAAACAGTTTGCCTGTGCCATCATTCCAAAAAAATATAATAATATAATACAGTGTTTTTTGTCCCTGCACCCTCCCCATATGCTCCTAAATGTGATTGCTGGAGATGCCACTGAGTTTGTCCGATATTGCTACTTCTGTCACTGTCATGATAATTCATGCCTTTTATGCCCCCCCCCCCAAAAAAAAACAGTCAAGCAGCACATAAGGAAAAGGTAATGCATGAGTGAAAATACATAGAAGCTGAATTAAAGTGGTTTGTGTGTAGGGGGGACCAAGACATTTGCATGATTGGTACGGATATATATATACGAGCCCCCCCGAACCATACGCTCTTTAGAAAAATAGATGATTTGACATACGTCTGATCTACTTCAACCTAGAGAGTTTTTCCTACTATGCAACATCAAGTGCTCTGTTGCTGCCTAAAAAATTAGAATACCGGTAATTACTTTTTTTGTAAATTTCTTTAATACATCTGGCTAGTTTTCTGGTTGTGATCAACTATCCTTGATCTATGCTTAATTTCCTGAATTTGGAATTTCACTTATGCGTTTACTAACAATGTGGCTGTAATTCTGTGCAGGTCACAGAGGGTTAGCATATAATAATGCTGCTTGATGTGTAGATATGGCAGTTAATTGTTGCCCTATGCCTTTTTTTCCTCTGCCCCCTGCCTTTTTGAAGGAGATAATGCTATGTTATTCCTCCCAAGACCTATAATTTTATCCCTCAACTTATTATAGCTTCAGTGCTCTCTGAAAGTGATCTCCACTGGGATATTAAATCCATCACTTAAAAACAATAATTCAGCAATTGCTAGCTCTGGATATCATACATTAAATAAGCAGGTCCTTCTGGAATTAAAGGAAAATTATGTACAAAAACAAAATGACAAACAATTATCTTTATGAAATATGTAATTTCTGTAGACGCTATTATACTCCATGCAATTCTGTGGTATTTTTTCCAGTCCAACCCCAAAATTAGCTTGAAAATAGAGAAATTGCCGATTTTGAAAGTCTTAGATAGCATGGAATTATAGCCTCAGTAATAATAACAGGCGATGGCAGCTACGTAGGATTGGAATAAAGCACATGATAACAACAATTCCCCTGCCCATAAATCCACCTATTTATCACCAATTATCCCATAGCACATAATCAATACATCACTGAGTTAGATTTATGAAATAGTGAAATGTGTACTGCACGCTATTCGTAATAATCAACTTCTCTTGGGGAGAACAAGTTTGTGTAAAAATCTCTGAACACAAAATGGCGGGTTTTTTCAAAATGGCTGCTCCCACTTGTAAACCTTATGAGTTCTATCCATCATGCATCTCATAGAAGTATGGATGGATGGAGCAACTTTGGGTATAACTTAGGTTAGCTTGATCTTTCACCAACAGATATAGTCCTTGTGTTAAATTAACATGTAATATGACAATCAGCAAGTCGAGGGAATGAGAAACAGTATCTATCTTTTATTCATGGAGTGACTTCATATATATTAACAAGTGTGCTAATAACTTAACTTAACCATAGCACATAATCAATACATCACTGAGTTAGATTTATGAATCCCATAGCACATAATCAATACATCACTGAGTTAGATTTATGAAATAGTGAAATGTGTACTGCACGCTATTCGTAATAATCAACTTCTCTTGGGGAGAACAAGTTTGTGTAAAAATCTCTGAACACAAAATGGCGGGTTTTTTCAAAATGGCTGCTCCCACTTGTAAACCTTATGAGTTCTATCCATCATGCATCTCATAGAAGTATGGATGGATGGAGCAACTTTGGGTATAACTTAGGTTAGCTTGATCTTTCACCAACAGATATAGTCCTTGTGTTAAATTAACATGTAATATGACAATCAGCAAGTCGAGGGAATGAGAAACAGTATCTATCTTTTATTCATGGAGTGACTTCATATATATTAACAAGTGTGCTAATAACTTAACTTAACCAATTTAAATAGTAAAAAATATATATTTATACATATTTTATACAATTCCAAATCCCAAAAACAAAAAATGCTACATATGCCTCTTTATTTTTTTCATGTTTGTGTTGCAGAGTATGTACCAAGACACCCTGTAAATTTGCTCTTTTCTTGTGATGACCTCAGATGGTGTTTTTAGGATACCAAGTAAGTGGAACTTGACATGGCCATTATAATCAGTTTTATACTTCTGTGGGCCAGTAGTAGAGTTGAGTTACCACACTGGCCATTTTTCCACGACACATGTAGATTTTCATTTAAAGTGCTGCCTTGCAGCATGTAGGATGTATAAAGTCAAAGCACTCAGCTACATATCCCCCACACAATGCAGAGAAGCACTCCATGTGCTGGTCAGCAAGCAGGGGGGGACTGAAACCATCCAGGGTCCCGAGCAACAAAAAGTCATGGCCCCCCAGTGGTGATTCCCCTCCCTTAGACACATCCTATCATTAAGACATCTCTTCTTGGTTAAGCCCCTCCTTTGTGGTTACACCCCCTTATATCTATTTTTCAGTAGCTGTAGTAATAAAAAATAACAAAAAGTCTTGCCTTCTCCCTTTTTTTCTTGGAGCACAGAATCATAATGTTTTACAGCCTTAAAAGTCACTATACTTGTTTTTGGGGGGATGTGGTTAGGAGGTCCTGCTGAGGTCGTTCGGTGGTCTCGCTGACATCAGTGGGCGGTCCTGCTGATATTGGGGGAAACACGCTATAGTTGAAGGGGGAAGTGGGCGGGGAGTAGAGTGTCCTACAATGCCACTCGTGTGACCTGGAGTGTCCCCGTAGTGACCCGGAGAAGTGGCATTTCACCCAGAGTCTCCAGGTGAAACCCAGAAAGTTCCCAGGTATGGCAATGTCCTCTAAAGTCCCCTTAAAATTATTAAACAATACATTCCTAACACTGAAATGTAGATTGCTTTGTTACATTTTATCCCATACAAAACAACACTATTTCTGTTCATTTATGCTTGATATATATTTTTTATTAGTATTTAACAACAATTGTTCTCATGTCCTTACATTTCACTGCAAAAACAGGGTAGTTTAAGAAAAATTGTTGTTTTCCTGTTCCCTATTGCTCTCTCTCTACTTAAACTAGGAATCTTCCTGCAAATGTGTTATAGCGCTCCTATTGGAATCAATGAGAACTGCACTCCTGGGGAGATCAGGCTGTAAGAACTCCCTGCAGCTCTGCAGTAGTGCAGGATGTAAATGTACATCCTGTGACTTGAAGTAACAGTCCTTCATGATGTAATGTTACATTCTGCATCCCCAAAGGAAGTTTCACGTCCAATAGATTGTCCACTTGCAAGTACGGCCATTTTTCTTTATGTATCTGTCTCTGTCAATCTGTTGAGTCAAACCCTATGCTGTGTAAAACACTGGGTAAATTCTTGATGCTTATATAAATACATTTTAGTAATACAACATTATTGACAAATGGTTGTACCTACCTTTATTTGATCTGTTGTGCCACTGGGTCTCACACTCAGCCATATCTAGTAAGATGTCAAATAGACTCCTATGTCATGTGGATGCTAAGATAAAAGTCTCTTCAATATCTTTTACTTACAGACTTCCCTCCCAATGTTTTATCTTATCTTTCTGCTTCCTTTCACCCATCTGTCCAAATTCAGATCATGTGTATGTGAGATAATCTATTAGCACTGCATGGCCCAGTAAACTTAACAAATACCACTGTCCCGCTTGGCAGGTGACCCTAACACTAATCGCTTTAGGTTTTGATGCAATGGTTACCATGTGACTGGATCTATGTGATCTTTAATTATGATTCTATGTGCCCCATGTAGGTACTGTTGTGGCGTTTTATGCATGTTCAACAGTTAAAATACTAGAAGCACAACAAGGAAATACAAATTTGACAATGGATTGTGTATAATGAATTAAGAATGAGGCAAAATGGGTATTTTCTTCAGGGCCACTGGTGGAAAGGGCTACTTACTTTGTCAGGATCCCTTAGCCAGCAGCCTGTAGCCACAGAAGAAGAGATACTCTTTGCAGACAGGGCTTGGATGCATGTGTATTGAGATAATGTTTGCATGAGTGTATGTATTCATGTGGGTATGTCACCATATGAATGCATGTGGTTGTATCTTTTAATTCCCTGCTTATTCAACCAAGGAATGCAGAATACAATCTCTGAACGCACAACACGTCAAACATTGAAGCAGATGGGTAGTCACCAGATCTCAATCTAATAGAGTACCTTTGGGATGTAATGGAATGGGAGATTTGCATAATGGATGTGGACCCAACAAATCTGCAACAACTGCGTGATGCCATCATGTCCATATGGACCAAAATCTCCAAAGAATGTTTCCAGCACCTTATAGAAAGTATGCCATGCAGAATGAAGGCAGTTCAGTCCAACCCGGTACTAGCAAGGTGTACCTAATAAAGTGGCCAGTGAGTCTTGTTTTCAGTATAGTCACAACCAAATCAGCACAGTTGCGATGAAGGCCATTTTTTACAAAATACTGTGCTGCCAGTCGCACCACACACAGTTTTGATTATTATACACCATACTTCGCAACTGTGCTGATCAGAATGTTACAAACTAGCACAATAGGTATTTTCCATGAAGATCCTGTTCATAGTTACAAAAAATACTTCTAGTATGCATGCACTTTTGATTTAACTGTATTTGTATTGCACACACTTTGGTGCACAGTATAATCTGTGAATAAAATGCACTACTCACGGTTAAACAATACCATGAAAAATTATTAATTTTAAAATCTATTTAAAAACATTAATTTATCTAATCTGAAAATGTTCTGAATTATTACCGACTTATAATATAACTAGCTCCTCTATTTGAAAAGGGAGCAGTATACAAATGGTTAAAAATGAATCAACTAAAATTCACTTGATACTTCATTAAATGTGTGTTAGCTGGATTTATTGGTAGAGATATAGGGCAGCTAGCTAGGATATGCAGCCTAAAAATCTAATGAAATATATAAAGCCACCCAAAATGTATTTCATGCATCTGTAGCTCAGTGGAAGATTAAAGGATTTGCTGCCTGAATCTTCAAAGGGTAAGGAGAATGTGAGACATTTACTAGTGAAGTATGGATGATCTCAGAAAACGCAAGGAACCTGTGGTCCTGAGTCTAGAACAGACTACTAATCATGTAGAAATGTAGTTTGCATTTTCCAAATCTATACTGTCCACCTCCTGTTCTTAAGGCCAAAAGCAAGATCGTATTTTTCAGGAAATAACTTAAAGGAACATAATCATTGTATAGCCCCGAGTACAACAGTATAGTATCTTAGAAAAGTACTTATAGGTTATATTTTACTTATTCAGCACTGATCATTTAATGTGACAGAACTTGCTTTATTTTGCAAACTGCTTTGTGTGCTCATTGAAAATAACACAAATTTAAGGCTAATGTTAAAGCTGAAATGGGGATTTTTGACAAAGCTCTTTTAACATTCATAATTGGAAGGAACACAGCGGGGTCATGTAATATCATGGTACACAACCAAGGCTGCTTGCGCATTGTGTGCGCAGCCAGAAAGAAAACTTCAGATGGTGAGGTAAGAGGGTAAGAGAAGATTGAGTGAGATGGTAGGGCAGTGAGTAAGTATGTTTCTATGTTAGAGTGAGAGTGCATGTATAAATGAGTGTGTTAGCATAATTGTGTATGTGTGAAAGGATGTATGTGTGAGCATGAATGTGTGTGTGTTTGTGTGTGTGTGAGAATGAATGTGTATATGGGAGTTATTGTGAGCATGTGTAAATGTGCACATGAATGTGTAAGTGTGTGTTACCATGAATGTGTAATTGTGTGTGTAGGGAGTGTGTGTAAGCGTTAGTGTGTAAATGTGTGTGCTAAGTATTTGTTATTATATATGTGTGTTCTAGCGTGTGTATGTATGTGTGTGTAAGTATGTGTACTAGTGCACGAGTGACCGGTGGGGGGAGACAAGGGGCTGATGGGGCCACTTGACTTCATCTGCCCCTGGGCTAAAAGGTGCCTAGCCCTTCCTTCCGGTTTTGCCGTTGACTGGAAAATGTTAGTGTGTTACCCCAGGAGTCATGTAGCTTTGATGCCTACAATTTGACTACCGGTGCCTATTCTTTGTCCTATCCTGGGGACTGGCCAGTGGCAGTTCACAAGCCAAGAGCCTAACCACTTTCTGGCTCAGTGGGTGCCGCAAAAAAAGATGGTCTGGTTTTCACTAGTTTATCCTAAGCGTGGCTACCTTTAACCAATGCAGGCTGGCCCTACATACACAACAGATTAGCATCAACTTCCATAAAGCTACTATACCAGAAAAGAGAGGGCTCCAGGTAGCCTATAGGCTAATACCTTATCATAAAATGTAAAAATATACATATTTCTTTATTTTGTCCGCCAGAAGGAAGTCACTGAACTCTTGTTCCCATAAAGTGAAATAAATAGTTAGCACAAGCAAAAGTGTGAAGCAAAGTGTGACCCGATTAAAATATAATAAAGAAACTCCAAACCCTGTCAAGCCAAAACATAGATTTTAATAAACTTGAATTAAGACCAACTCCCTGCAGCAGAGATATTAAAAATAGTCCCCTGGGTATCATGAATATATTATAAAGGAATTTGAAATCTACACAGCAGGGAAATGGAGAACATTGTGGAATATTACTACTGATTATAATATGAAATGTTCCATAAAATGAAGTTAATTATACATAGGGAATCATATAGATATAGCAAACTTCCATAAAAGCTGTTTTCTTATAGTATGCTTTAGTATACTAAGCAAATACAGATACATTTATATTTTCCTCTGAGGGGTTAGTCATTAAAAAAACAGCGTAAAGTTTGCAAAGCCCAGATTCTGTGCAAAAAATTATGAAGGAACCAACATTTTACATGATTTTAAGAATTATTTCAGGGAAAGGCTTGGGCATTCAAAAATATTAGGAATGGTGCATGGTCCATTCTGTTGCATAAAAGACTAAAAGGGGAACTCCCATCATACCTTTAAATCCTTTTGTGTGACATAATTACATAAATATTAAAGAAGTATATATCAAACAGGCACATCTGGACCATTTTATAACTTGTGAACGTCTGGCTTCAAAAGTGTTCTGCTGTAGTATTTCTTTTTGAGGATCTAACACAGATGGTGCCGCAGGGAGACTATTGTTGCATGCTGCATACTTAGCAAAATGGATGATAGGCACACCATTGTCGTGTATCTGTCCTCAATTTTGCTGTTCTTACTATAGGAGCAAAGTTGATGATATACACACAATACTGTTGCATATCAGTACTCCATTTTTGTACCATATTGAACTCACTTTGGGACTGTAGCAAAGGAGATGTGTACTATTGTCACATGCCAGCCCTCCATCTGTACCTCCTCTTTTTTAACAATATTTTGTTGCATTAAGAAACTAGCCTTTGTCAAACTTGGATAAAACCAGATCTTGTAAAAGTAGCTGACAATTTAGACAGAAGGTAAACAGACCTATATCCAGAGGACCCCAGAGGTTGAAGTCAGAATTGACTCGTTGAGCTCCGAAATCACTGTGGTCCACTAAATATCTGGAATTCCAGCCTACCACTGTGTTGGGAAGACCCAATAATATATTCCACCTGGATAGTAATTCCTCAGTCCAAACAGAAATGAAAAAAGTATTTCACCAATTCTGCTAAAAGTTTCAATGTAGTTTTACCAAGGCAATTGATGTCCTTTACTGCGGAGAAGTTGTCCATCCGAAGAAAGATGCAATAGTTGCTGCTGTATTTTTTAAAAACTCCAGGCAGTTTATATAAAGTTACTATTCTCCCTGGGATCATCTGCACCCTAGTGACAGATATTTGCAAGAAGCACCCCATGCTAGGTGCTTCGCATTGAATTTTATAACCAAAGCAGGCCAAAACAGGCCAAAACTTCTTCCCTTGCCAAAAAATGGAAGATAGGTTGATGTAACTATGATACAGGAACAGTCAAGTATTTATTTTTTAGGTCTACCTTCACTAATTAATCCAGGAGAAGGAGAACTGAGGCAATGAACATCTTCCATTTTGAAATGGTTCTAACATACCCACAAATTGAGATTATTTAGATTATTTACTAGATTCTTTTTACCAGAAATAGGTTGCTTAGAAAACTCTGATCCATAAGTGGGACCCGAACTATGGTACCTTTTCTTAGAAGATCTAGTCTCCTTGTCTTGAAGTGAGAATTGGATAGGTCGGGGGAGATTGTAGAGGAGCGTAAAATTATATGATATACCCTTGGGTTTTTTGGGATACCCAAAGGTCTACAGTGATCTGATGCCACAGATGGGAAATGCATCTGCTTTTCTTGGGGGGGTCCACTTTTCTTTAGGGGGGGTGGAATTTACCTGGAACAGCTCTTCTGAAGGTCTTGATTTCCATGAGTTTCCACAGGGTGAAAAAAAAAGGTGTAAAGTAAAAGTACTCTTTTTGCCTAATTATTTAACAAATGACTTGCCAAAAGAAAGCAACCAGGATGGAGAGACCCGACTTTGATTTAGACATTTCTGTCAGTTGGTGTAATCTCAGGAGGATTGAGTGCCTCCTTTCAGTGGTTAAGGCTGCATTAGTGTTACTTCAAAAGTAATAGCACTTTGAACCCATCCTTGCAATACATTAAAATCAAAAGTGTCTTTTTTAAGCTTAGAGTGGGACAAATGTCATCTTGTAGTTTCTCCTGGCAGGTATACAAAAATCTGTCAAGGCCTTGCTTGGGATCTCTACCTGTCTTCCCTAAATATTGGACCATAGGGGAACATAGGGGTCGATAATAGGTGTCTCACAAACATTGTTTGAAATCAAGGGTCTGGGGCATTTAGCCCCAAATTTTTTTCTAGACAGCCTGTCCATTGGTTTTCTAAACTATATTTTGATAGATTTCTAGATATATTTCTTGGGGACCCATTTTGAGGATCTGGAGTGTCTAATATGCTTAGGACAATCAGGGGGCGAGGACATCGTCAGAAGTTCCCCCATTTTGGTGGAAGCTCAAACAGGGTTATCTTAGGGAAAAATGACGAAGCTTCTAGTGACATCCTCTACCCAGACACTCAAATCAGGGGAGAGGAAACTGCCATTTTGGCAGAAGTTCACAATAGTTTATTTTAGGGCAAAATCATGGAGCTTTCAATGACATCCTCTACCTTTGACCCTCCAATCAGAGAGAGGACGTCACCAGAAGTTCTGCCATTTTGGAGGGAGAAGGGACAAGAAAGAAAAGACAAAAGGGAAAGAGACGGAAGCGGAAGTAGTCTATACTGTAGAGAAGGTATGGAGACATTCAGAGTGTGAGAGAGAGAGAGAATGTGGACAAGAGTGTGAGAGATTGTGAATCCCCAAATTTCAGATTAAAAAATATTGTCCATTTCGTAGGGGGGGGCTTGTTTTTGCAGATTCATATGAACCAATGAAATTTGCTAAGTATAAGGGTACTTGTGAGATAAGAAAGTTTAGGTAAGAACAATTTAAGCAGAACCAAGTAGACAATCTGTGAGAAAAGCAAAAACACATACAGAAATAATAAAATGATCAGTAGCTAGGATTAAGTTAGGAAACATATACTTATCCACTATGGGAACAGCAAAGAAAAAGGAAGTGTGAAGTAAGGACATTTTATAACCTGATTGATGCATTTTACGTTTCAATTATTTTGTTTTTACTCTTTAGTGACTGTACCTTTTTTGCTTCTATGAGATACAGTAAAGAAAGTCTATTCTGTAATAAAATCCAGCTCTACGTATGTTTTCCCCATCCTTTGTAATGTCCTTAGATATAATATCCTTTTGATAAAAGTCACATCTGGTCTTGGTTAGCCAATCTGACACTTCCCGGTAACTCACATACGCACTGACACATATATTCACATACACTAACATATTATGTAAGGATAATTTGATGAAAATATGCAAACAATATTAATATAAAGAAGTACCCTATATTTTATCTCTCATGCTTAATTATTAGATCACACCAAAATGTATAATTCAACATGATATACATTTTGCTCAAATGTTTGCCTGGCAGAAAGTGTGAAATCAGTGAGCAGGCTAGATACTGAGCCATGGGGTGCAAAAAAAGAACTGTCAAAAGACTTGCGTAACAAGGAATCAAACTTTATAAAGATAGAAAAGGATATGCAAAGATATCCAAAGTGGAAATTTGGAACTAGACCTAAATGTATCCGACAAACTGTTTCTATTGAAATGGGAAAATACTTTAGGTCGTTCACTACCCCTAGATTAATTTTTAGCTGGCATAATACTTGTTAGAAAATCACTCCATTGCATATCATTGATAGAACTTCACTACAAAAGAATCTATCGTTGGCACCATGTTCCCACTAAGTTAAGTAATATAAATAGTTACAATTCTGATCTTTGTTGGCGATGCCTTAAAGAAAAATTTAGCTATTTTCATATTTGGTGGGGATGTAGCAAACTGGATTCTATGAAAATAATCCTGACAAATTTACTTAACTAAGTATTTTCTTTGGATATAGAAATAACACAAACTCTGAACAAACTCAGAAATTACTAATTCAAATGTTAATGGTGGTAAAAATCACAATATCCAGAAACTTGGAAAAAATAATATCAATTTCATGGTCAGAAGTAATAAATGAAATTAAATATCAATATAAAATGGAATTTGGCTTTTTTTGCTTCCACTAGCCAATTAAGACCTCCAATTGTATTTGGCAACCTGGGCAAAACACTTAAGGCAAAGTATAGACAGCTTCCCTTACTTAACCCCCCCAAATGGGAAGATCCTTCTTCACCCTCTGCCTCCAAAGTTAGTTTGTCGTCTGGGGTTGTGTGTGATGGTATGCATGTTCAGTTGATTATGCACTTAATAAAAAAATCTAGAAAAGGGCTAATAGTACTAACAAAGATTTAAAAATTTATATAGGGCTTTTTTTTTTTTCTAAATTCGCGAAACGTTTACTTGTTGTTGAATTTTCTTTGTTTTAATTTATTTTGCATTTAGTATATTTATTTAATTTTTTATTATTAAATCTTTTTTTATAATGAATTCATTCTTTTTTCTTCTTTTGAATCTGAATATTACGGGTTTTGAATGGTTCTTTTGTATTATATTTTATGTATATTATCTTAAATTTACTTGTATATTTTCCTTTTTCTGGCAGTGTGCTTCTGGTACACTGTAATTTGGAGGGACGAGACCAAAATAGAGCTTTATGGTCACAACCATAAGCGCTATGTTTGGAGAGGGGTCAACAAGGCCTATAGCGAAAAGAATACCATCCCTACTGTGAAGCATGGTGGTGGCTCACAGATGTTTTGGGGGTGTCCTCTAAAGCTCTAAAGGCACAGGGAATCTTGTGGAAATTGATGGCAAGATAAATGCAGCATGTTATCAGAAAATACTGGCAGACAATTTGCATTCTTCCACACGAAAGCTGTTCATGGGATGCACTTGGAGTTTCCAGCATGACAAAGTCCCTAAGCTCAAGGCCAAGTTGTGGTTACAGCAGAAAACGGTGAAGGTTCTGGAGTGGCCAACACAGTCTCTTGACCTTAAAATCATCGAGCCACTCTGGGAAGACCTCAAAAGTGCGGTACATGCAAGAAATTCTTTGCATGACCTGGAGGCATTTTGCCAAGACAAATGGGCAGCTATACCACCTGCAAGAATTTGGGTCCTCATAGAGAACTATTACAAAAGAATGCACGCTGTCATTGATGCTAAAGGGGGCAATACTTTAAGAACTAAGGGTATGCAGGCTTTTGAACAGGGGCCATTTTTATTTTAAAAATTTTAATAAAAGAAATGTGTTTTTCCTGCTCACTCATGGTTTCTTTAAGAATGATATATATATTATCAATTCTACAGGAGTATGCAAACTGTTGATCTGTTTTATACCACAACAATAGGTTCTCAAGATAGAATCTTTTTGCAAAAAGAATAATCTATAAAATATTTATATGATATGTGCAGTACAACATATAAAACAGAAAAATGATCTTCAAAACATGTAAAAATATATTATGACGCTTAATACATGGGTATCAGTAATTAGTTATCAGGTATAAATTACTGGCTTGTGGATATAATACACAATGATGCAACAAGTGAAACATAGCATATTAGATAATCATCCCATATTCATTAAAATTATATCACCTTAGATAAACAACAAGTGTTCCCGCGGGTTATGTCTGTAGAGATGCGGGCAAAAATAAAAGGTAGAAGATGAGGAAGATGCAGAAGTGTTCGGCAGAAAGGGAAGTGGTCGGCAGAGAAGGTAGGGAAACATTCAGAGAGTGTGTGAGAGTGAACGAGAATGTGAGAGAGTGAGTGAGAGTGAATGTGGGCACCAGGCAATGATTTTGGTTGCTGAATTAAAAATGCCCCCGAATTAGTGGCCCAACCGGATGGGCAGGGAATTAAATTTGTGGCTCGAAAATGAATGTGCCAAAAATGAACCCAAAAATGTGTCAGAATCTTTTTGGCCCATTTACACATGTCTGGTGTAAACCCTCAAAACTGTTTGGTGACATTCTGGCACCAAAATATTTTTCTTCAACAGATTTGATCATTAAACAAACTTATTCTCCTTGAAAATAATTGGGGATTTCTTAGAATTTTCTTAACTCGCTAAGATACTACTATACCATATTAGTCTTATTCAAAATTGATTGGAAAAACAAAGATTATAACTTGCTTTTAAAATTAACATTCCACATTTGCTGAGATAAACAGTTGCTCTCCTTAAATTCCTGGGCCATACATTTAATTGGGACATACTTAATGGGGATTCTATTTTTAACAAGACTTAATTGTATTCAGTATAGAAATAAAGTATATCCTTTATGTGATATAAGGTAAACAAGATGGCTCTGAATCACTATTTCTTTGTGTTATGTATATTATGCTAAAATATAATGTATGTATTTTCTGGCCTGAAATATCTGACTATAATCACACACGCTACCACACACTTGCATTCTCATATTAACCCACATGCCCTTTCAGACAAACACACAGTACACATTCATGCTCACACACTTAAACATACACATTCATAATACACACAAACACACATTCATGCTAACACACAAATACATATTCATGCTAACACATACATACTCTCGCACAAAGACACATTAATGCTAACACATACACATTCATGCTCACACAAAAACGCTTACAAATGCTCATATACTTTTACATACACTCTACCTCTAACATACATACATACATACTCCCTCCCTCCTTAGACACTCACTGCCAGGAATATATATAGCTTTATATAAGGTAAATGTGGTGTGGCCAGTGGTGTATTTATCTTCTGTGCTGCTCCACCAGCCGTCCCTCCATGCTACCATCCATACTGCTGACTGCCAGTATATCCTGGCATTCAACCTTTTAACCCCAAAGGACATCTGATTACTTTTGCAACAATTTTATTATGTATTCTATTTAGGATTCTTTGCGACCACCAGTGACCAAATTACTGTTTGTCATGTCGGTAAATTAATATTCTAAAAAAATATTCTGTTATGTCAACAAACAGCATTACACTTAAATTGGAAATATATTGAATGCATTTTTTATGATATAAGACACTACACTAAAAATATAAATTCAAAGACTTTATTTTACATCTTTACACATTCTGGATATTATTTAGTAGAGCATTAAGATGGAGACTAAGGACTACCTACAGGCCCCTATTTATACATTATACTCTTTCCCTAACATTTTATGGAATCCATATTTTGGGAATCCAAAAAAAGAACTAATAAGCTTCAACATTGTAATATGTTATCATCATTGAAATATACATTAGTTCTTTTTCGCTAATTATTATAAGTACTCTTTGATCCAAAAATAGAACAAGTGATTATTATACCCCTGCAGTCACCATCTGTTGTCAGATGGCAGGGCCAGGGTCAGACAGTCCTGGATTTATGTCTTCAGTCTCATGAAGCTTTCTCAAGGGAAATCAAAGATTCTCTGATGTGGACAGTGGAGGATTGTCTAGCCGTCTTCTGCATTTAAGTAGCATGCTACAGCTGTGAAAATGAGGTGAAAGAACCGTGATAGCACCATCAGAAGCAGGGATCAAAAAAAGAAAAAAAGCACAAGGGACTTTAGGAAAGAAAAATGAAAAGAAATCAGCAGGGATTGGGGTCGGCTGACAGATGACAGACAAAATGAAAGGCAAGGAGTCATTTTATGAAACTGAGAAATCGTTGGAGAATGCTTTGCATTTAAAGGTTCATATAATTGACAGGCCAGGGATATGGTCAAGCTCTGATACCAAAGTGACTGACTTTTCTGTATTCTGCATGTGCAACGGCTTTGCATGATAAAATGTTTGAACTCATGTCAAGAATGACAAACCATGTTCCACATATATGTTTGCTTACTAAACATAAAATTTAAAAACTGGGTGTTTAAAACAGCAAAAAATCAATTCAGGCATTAATTCGGCTTATAATAGTAGCTTACAGTAGTAGGGAAAACATGCACCTGTTATGACTTGTGAATCAGTATCTGCTCTTATTAGTTCAGGGATTACAAACCCCACATTTTAAGTGTCTAAACACTGTCAGCTTTGTTTGTGTCACTGAAGGCAAGAAGGGGCAGAGTCAGATCCTGGAGATATGGGTCTATATGTGGGGGCTAGGGGTCAGTACTGTCCTACCTATGATTCAGGTCTATCCTGTAATAGCCATACCTGGGAATTCTGCTTCTCCGAATCTTCCGGGTCGCGGAGTCTTGACACGTCTCGCTCCCCGCCCATTTTCCTTTTAAAAGGGGGTGTTTCCCGCTGCCGTCAGTGAGGCCGTTCCAATGTCAGTGGGACCGCCTCTGACATCAGTGGGAACTCCCATCGACGTCACGGGACTGCCCGCTGACGTCAGTGGGCAGTCCTCGCTGCGACCCGCAAGGGAAGTCTCTGGGTAGCCGGAGACCAGAAGTTCCCAGGTATGGTAATAGCGCAGTCCTTAATCAATGTTTCTCATCCCTGGGCTGGTCAGGGGAGATCTGAGTTTAAGTACCCTAGCTGGAAAGGTAAATGGCTGCTGTAGCCGTAAAAAATCTGTACCCTTTATTTTTCAAGGCAGCACAAAAGGGGGGCCGTACCCCCCCTTTTTAAGGTAAAACACCTTACATACAATATTTGCTTGTTTATAAGATGACCCTGATTAAAACTACCCTATAGGAAAAAGTCTCAAATAGTAGTAGTAGTAGTAAATATTAATTCACATGTAAACGATCTTTTCATATTTAATAAAAGCTATGATTGAGAAAGTGCATTTTTTGTTTTTATTTGCCAACCTGCCCCCAGTTATGCACTTTGCCGCCCCAAGCCCTTTTTTTTTGTAAATGCGGAAGAGAGAGGAGAGCCCCTCTTTATCTCCCTCTGCGGCGAGTCTCCGCTGTTCGGTCTCCGTGCCGGCTTTGTAATGCTGAGCGCCGGAAGATGACGTCATTTCCGGCGCTCAGCATTACAAGCCGGCACCGAGACCGAACAGGGAGACTCGACGCAGGACTGCTGCCAAAAGTCATTAAGAACTATCTTCAGAGTAAAGAAAAACTCCTTCCTGGAAGTGATGGTATGGCCCTACAGAGCTCTGACCTCAACATAATCAAGTCTATCTGGAATTACATGGAGGGAGAGAAGCAAATGAGGCTCCCTTTATCTACAAAAGAATGGTTGTTTGTGTACAAGATGGTTGGAGCAACCTACCTGCCAAGTCCCTTAATACATTGCGTGTGAGTAAACCTAGAAGTATTGATTTGATTTAAAAAAATAATTCTGTTCACTCACTTTACATTTTGTTAAGTGATAAAAAATATATTTGTAACATGTCTAGATTTCAAAGCATTCTTACTTTATAGCATTTTTTACACAGGCCTAAAACATTTGCACAGTACTGTATATATAGATCTTTAATTATAGATTATATTGATGCTAAGATCATAACCATAACCATATATGCCAAGTTGTTTTTACATTGCTAGGTGACTGGACAGGTATGATAGCCGGCTGTCCTAACCCTAGCCCTAGATCCCCCACAAAGGTGTCACCTGACATGTTGAGGATATGGATGTCTCTATATATACTTAACTAAAAAGACATGTCCTAACAATATTTGAAACATTGTGAACATTTTTTATGTCATAGTACATCTCCCTTATTATTACTTATTGTTTTATATTGCGCCATCATATTTGAATGCCATTCTGTACATGTTAACTAAGTACCTGCTCTCTTTCTGATTGACTGCTTAATGAATGTTTTGGTAAGTCTGTGTGGCAGGAAAATCGTACAGGAAAAAAGGAAATAAAAACAAAATATTTTTCTCAATCATAGCTTTTATTAACAAACAATTGTTCACATAATTTACATGAATTAACATTTACTGGTAAAACTTTTTTCCTATAGGGTCGTCTTATATTCAGGCTTTTTCTTTTTTTCCTAAATTAATATTCAGATTTTGGGGGGTTGTCTTATAATCAGGGTCGTCTTATAATCGAGCAAATACGGTATTTATTTCTGTTCAGTTTTTGGTAGTCATTGCCCTGTTAATGCACCTAATTTTGGTTTTAGTTTGCGTGGCAATGGCTTGGTTAAATAAATAAATCGCCTGTGGCCTTTTTAACCCTACTCTTGATGTTGTCTCAATTATTATGTAGTTAAATTGGTTGGGGGTTTGGCCCGTTCATCGTGGGGACATCAGTCATGTCAGAAGCACAGGCTTGTCTGAAGCTACTCATGAATTTGTGCTGGCTTGTCCTGGCTTGTGCAAGAGTTCCAGGGAGTCTAACGAAACACCTCACTGACATGTTTCATTGTATGTGTCTTCTTGCCAGTGATTGGCTGCTTCAAGTAGCCAAAACTGATGCCTAAAGCAGCCAACTGAGGAGTATTGTGGTAAAGGATAAGTACTGTTTCATAGGCTTTTCTTTTTAAATATTCCAAATAGCCTCTGTTTAAAACATTCCCAACCACTGTAGATGTTGTGTTTAATTTAGCCAAAATCCCAGCCCTCAGGCATTTAATTCCAAGTCACGGTGGGGTCTATGTATAACACTTCATACCAAATTTAATATATCAGAGCCTGGTACAACCATGTCTTTGTATATAAATTCCCTCTTGTCACACCAGCCTACAACATGTTTGAAATGTAACATTTTATTCAACAATTCAGAATTTTCCCTATAGGGGTCATATATTTTATAAAAACCTCCACAATTAGAATGTCTAAAGCAGCAGATATTGCACCTGTCTGAATATATGTATGCAGGGCCGGCCTGACAATGGAGCCAAGTGGGGTAACTGCTCCACTTTGCCGCCCCAAGCCCTTTTTTTTTTTTTAAAGTTGTCAGTACCTGCTCGGCGCCCCTCTCTCTCTCCTCTGCGAGCCCTCTGGTTCGGTCTCGGTGCTGGCTTATACTGCTGAGTGCCGGAAGATGACGTAATTTCCGGCTCTCAGCATTACAAGCCGGCACCGAGACCGAGCAGGGAGACTCACCGCAGGACTGCTGAAAGGTAAGTACAGGGGGGGGTAGGGTAGATAATAGGGAGGGAGAGAGAAGAAGTGTAGATAATGGGGGAGCGACAGGGTAGATAATGGGGGGGGGGGCGGCATTTTAAACTTCATTTTAAACGGCATTTTGTCTTGGCCGGCCCTGTATGTATGAGGTTGTGGTCTGGTGGGGGATTTGCCAGGTGGTGTTAAGTGTGTAAAGCACACTGTCAGGAACCACAAACCAGATGGAAACAGAATATTAATAAATAAAAAATAATAAATAAGTGCAGAGAAATAAGGTCCATATATAACGTAGTCAAAAGTCCAAGCCAGGAGTTGAGAGCCAAATCAGGAAGTCAAACAAGCCGAGGTCAGGATACCAGAGGTCAAACGGAGTCAGGAATGTAAACAGGATTCAGGAATCGGAGAGGAAATCAGCCAAGCCAGGCGTCATACACAGGAAACTCCAGGAACAATGGAGAATGCACTTGGAGAGTCTGTGACTGACACAAGGGCACGAGAGACTGAAGTGTTGCTGTTTTAATATCCAGACTCTAGCAGGGAGGGGCTGGCTAATCAACAGGAAACCAGGGAAGTAATTAGGAGCAAATTTCTTCAGCTGAGGTGTGGCTGAGTGTGAGAAGCGGGGGAAGGGTGAAAACCCTGACAGTAACCCCCTTAACGATCCCTCCCCCATAGGAGAGGACCAGGTTTAAGAAGGTACTTAGAGTGGAACCCATTGCGGAGGCGTGCACATCAGTGGAGGGAACCCAGGAACACTCCTCGGGTCCATAACCCTTCCAGTTGACAAGAGTCGACCCCTGGACAAACGAGAATCTAGGACGCTGCGGATCTCGTATTCCTCATGGTTGTCAACTGTAACAGAACGAGGATGAGGAGGAACCGTGGTAAAGCGGTTTCACACCAGAAGGGAGACGTGGAATATGTTGGAAATGCACATATGAGGAGGGAGGTCAAGCGCGTAAGCAATAGGGACCAATATAGCGAGGAGCCAATTTCGGAGTAGGGACCCGGAGGTTTAGGTTTTGAGATGATAGCCAAACCCTCTCCCCGACCTGGTAGGTGTTATGCAGGCCCAGGAGGGGCGTACTCGCAAGGATATCTTAGGCAACGAGACGGAACAGAGACAGAGGAACGAGAAACTCAAACAAGCCAAGGTTGGGGCAGGCAGCGCAGGATCAGTGTCATGAAACAAAGCCGAGGTCGGGGCAGGCAGCGCAATATCAGTGTCAGGAAACAAAGCTGAGGTCTGGTACACGAATATCAGGCAGAGAGAGACAGGAACAATGCACAAAATAAATACCCAGAGTACTACGATAGTGACTTGTTGAACGGGCACTGGAGAACAGGACCGGGAAGTTAAAATAGGAACCAAGGCCGGAGAACAGGGAACGGACCAATGGGAGGCAAGATGACGTCATCACGACCGACGCACGCGAATATCGTTGTCGCGATGGCAACAGTGCTGACAATAACAAGCTCTGCCTGTGTTACCTCCGCGAGTGACGCAGAGGCACCACACAGGGAGAAGAGGTAACGTTAGAGCGCCGCGAGTGTGTTGCGGTGGTAGGATCAGTACTACCCGTTCGCCGCTGACACGCCGGCTCTGTGTGGTGGGCGTGCCCCGTCAGTGCGCACGCCAGTACACAGAGAGGACGTGTGAACGGCACTTCGAGGGGACTGCCCACCACCGACAGAATGATGCGGGACGTCGGCGGACAAGGTAGGCATAACAGTAGGAGGGTGAGGGCACTCGTCTGCGATCAGCCTGGAGCTTTTGCTGTTCCATAGACCTACGCAGGGCATGCTGAATCTGTACCCATGCGGAATGGAGTTCCCTGAGATGAACCTCCAGAGCTGGGATGTTCTGTGGCGTAAACAAATTGGGCAACAGTGAGGGCTGAAACCCGTAGCCCTGTTGGACTGAGGGGTGATAGGCCGAGGAGAAGGATAGCTTGATGCCTAGTTGAGCGCAAAAGGCACGCCAAAACCTGGAAATAAATTGGCTCCCGCAATCCAAGACAATGTCAATGGGTAACCCGTGCACACGGAAGACCTCCCTGGGAAAGTCCAAAGCCAATTCAGGAGCCGAGAGTAGCTTTTTCAGTGGGATACAATTTTAGAAAAACGGCACATTTTAGAAAAACGGTCAACAACCGTGAGGATAATTGTGTGGCCCCAGCAGGTGGGCAAATCAACAATAAAGTCAATGGACAAGTGTGTCCAGGGGAGCTTAGCAGGTGGTATGAGCTGGAGTAGATCCACTGGAAGATGCTTAGGAGTCTTACTCCGAGGGCATACAGGACATGCTGCTACAAAGGAGGCTATATCCTTTCTCAGATCAGGCAACCAAAATAAACGGGAAACAGACCAAACCATCTGGTATGTGTGCAGCTATTTGGTCCAAAGTTCAGAGGGCACAAAACATTTACCACAAGGCTTCCCGGGGGAGTGCTGGGTTGTGCAGCCAGAATCCTCTCACCCAATGGAGAGATCAAGTTGGTCTGGATGGTAGCCAAGGTAATCAGGTGGGCTGGAGCCTTCTCCTCTCTGGACAACCATGAGAACTGCCTTGACAGAGCATCAGCCTTTTTAACATGGTTTAAATCCTTCCTCACAAACAAGTCACTGAGGGTGTCATCAAGAATGTGTTTCTCAATTCTCACACCACTAGCGTGTGCAGTGCCACAAGGATTTATCCTATCTCCCACTCTACTTGCCATATACATGCTACCACTGGGGGACATCATCAGACAACATGGATTAAAATACCACTGCAATGCAGATGACAAGCAGCTCTACCTTTCCTTTACACCAGGAACTAAGAATCCAAATCTCTTTTCAACAGATGCTTTTCAGATCTCTTAGAATCTAGCTGGTTAAAGGTAAATCCTGATAAAACAGAAGTCCTTTTGTCAGAGGACAAAGGATAACTGCGCCGATCCTAGGAAATACTAACCAAACTGGCATAGAATTCGGGGGTTCAGAGTTACCCAGATCAAGTGACGTGCGAAATCTCGGAGTAATCTTGACAGTGGTTTGTCACTTAAACATCAAATCTCTGCTGCAACAAAATCTGCCTTCTTCCACCTGAGGAATATAGCCAGGAAAAAGCACCTTATCCCACCAGAGGATACTGCCACCCTAATCCATGCATTTGTTACATCTCATCTGGATTATTGCAATGCAATATATGAAGTCCTCCCAGAAAAATAGGTGCCTCTATGTCTTCTTCCTGAGTAATCCACCTTATGCCTGTATCCTCTCGTAGGTTTTGAATTCTTTTGATATGCTAAGTGACAACTAGCAGTCAGGAAAACCATTTCTTTCACGGTCATATCTAACACATACATCAATATTAATAACCCATAGATTCATAATCATACCTCATTTTGTGCATATCTAGAACAGGGAAAGCACACCCTACAAAAAGTACAAATATGGCTAGTACAACTGTTTGGAAGAAGTCTGTGGTATTCAGTCATAAGTAGCAACTGTGACATATATAGGGACTTCATTATTTACAAGAAATTCATAAATGCAAGAATTATTGCTGTGGCGAGTACAGGAGGGAGAATAAAATTAAAATGAGTTATTTTTACTGGTATGGTTCCACCACACAAGGGGGAGGTCACTCAGGTACACCTTCGCTCCTCTTATACCACCTCTGGGCCAACTTTGAAACTCAAGATGAACTGGAAAAAGTAAAAATTTAATGATAGGAAATTGGTCAGTGTGCTTACTAGGGGACAAGATCTAATTTTGAGTACGTTGCCATCTTTCCTTGCCGGAGCCCTACGGACAGAAAAACTGTTACTTTACCATTCCAGTGAGTAGTAAAGTTTTCTGTAATTTCTCCTTTTATTTTTATCTGTTTGGTGTAAATAATCTATTTATCATCCTTTGTGTATGCACTGTGACTATTGTTTGTTCATAATAAATATAAAGTTCTGCCTTTGTCTGGTAAAGACTCACGTTACCTGATTAGACGTTTTATTGGTAATTTGAAATCACATAATTATTGTGTTAAAGTATACTGTGTAGTCTAATTCGCTTGGGGGACCAAGGCACCCCATTTATAAATTGTCTTGGTGGTGGCAGCATTATGATATTAGGTATATCATTATAATTAGTTGTGGGTGGTATTAAGGGTGGATATTTTTATTTGTATCATTATTTCCTGTCTAGAGCAGACAGTGAATTGTAACCCTTTTACCACCAGAACCAAGTCACGCTCCACGCTTGGAGTAGGGTGCGTTCTTGACAGCCTTGACGTTTTAAGTCACCGGAAAATAAGACACAATGTAGTGGAACCAAGACAAAAACAAAGCCCAGCGCACTTGCCATGGAGATAACCGCTTGGCCTCAGAGAGATATATGAGGTTTTTATGGTCCGTCAGGATGAGGATTGAAACACTGGTACCCTCCAGTAAGTGTCTCAATTCCTTGAGGGCCAGAATGATAGCCAACAACTCACTTTCGTAGTTGCACTCAACCGGCGATAAAATTTTTTGAAAAGAACCCGCAGGGGTGCAGGGAACTCTTCGGGTTAGGACGTTGAGACAGGAGGGCACCTACTCCCGTCTCAGACGCATTGACCTCCAGGACAAAAGGCAGTGCGGGGTCGGGATAGAGCAGAATAGGAGCTGAGGCGAAGGCTGTTTTCAATGATTCAAATGCTCTGGTGGCAACAGAGGACCAACATTTTGGGTCACCATCTTTCAGAGTTATGTCTGTGATGGGCTTCACTATAGAGGAAAAGTCTTTAATAAAATTCATATGGTAGTTGGCAAAGCCCAGTAAAGGCTGAATGGAACTCAACCCCAGTGGACGTGGCCATTCCAACACTGCGGACAACTTTTGTGGGTCCATGGCAAACCCTTCCTCTGAAATCACATATCCCAAAAAGGTTACGTGCTTCCTGTGAAATTCACACTTTTCCAGTTTGCAATATAACCTGTTCTCCCTCGGAGTAATGAGTCTTAAGAGAAGAAGAATGAATCAGGATATCGTCCAAATACACCACCACGGACTATTGCAAAAAAATCAGTTCCCGGAAAACGGTCGGACAACTTTTGTGGGTCCATGGCAAACCCTTCCTCTGAAATCACATATCCCAAAAAGGTTACGTGCTTCCTGTGAAATTCACACTTTTCCAGTTTGCAATATAACCTATTCTCCCTCGGTTTATAATCTCGTTAGGATTAAGGAAGGTCACGAGTGGAAAACGGCCTTTGAGCTGTGCAATGGAAACAGAAATGCAGTCCAATCACCTTTATTTATATACAAAAAATTATAAATAAGTGCAGAGAAATAATGTCCATATAACGTAGATGCACATGCTCCGTACCGCACCGTTCTGTAAATCCTTGCGCACTTGGAACCATTGTAGATTGTATACCGATGTTATACCGCTTGTGATGGGCGTGCTGCAGGTCGGTCTGTGTTGGCATACCCTATGGTACTTTGATCGGCTCGGGACGCAGAGCGACTTTGGCCTATTTCTTCAGAAGCCAATATTCGGCCTCTTCTGTCGTCAACGTGGTATCGCTATATGTACCAACATCATCGTATATAATGTTCCTTTGAATTTTGTCCACGCATTTCGGTTGTACACTGTGACTTTGTATATAAAACTCTGTATTGTGTTTCTTTTACCAAACATGCCATAAACGGAGAATTGAGGGGAAAAAAAACAATTGTGGCAACCCCTCTAGAAATGGATATGTTGCATTGTATGTAACAAATTATTGTAAAGCTACATTGATGGCATTTTGTAAAAGCTGTTTAACAAAAACTTTTTCCTGAATTAGATGGACCAGCTAAAATACATGAAAATGGGCGCCGACACCTTGTATTGGTTCTAATTATCCAGTAACCAAATGGTAATGAGGTAAAGTCTTTGGATAAAAGTATCTTTTACATATTTCACAATAAGCTCCTGTTCTTCATGGTCATGATGTAAGGGTTATCAAGTACAGGTCTTTCTGTCAAAGTGAATAAGCTGTACATTGCTGGCTAATTCAGGCTAATCACTATCACCTTCTGAGATGTTTTATCTGTCGACAGTTTGTAACCATAAGTCCTGGGGCCTGCAGATAGAAACTCTGTAATGTGAGTGTCGTCAGGAATTCACTAGTCAGCTAACCTAGATAGTCACTCAAATGCAGATCACAGTCACCCTCTTTACTGACAAATATAATCATTAGACAGATATCTCTCTTTCAGGCCATCTAAAACCTTATGCAACTTGAATAATGCATAAGATGTATAATAAATATATTTGCGTGACAAAGTATGACTACCCTTGGTCCAAATCTAGCTGAGTATAGCTGTTTCCTCATTTATGAAGACACCGCATATGCAGGTAAAGATACAGTACTAAAAGCTCAGGCACAAGACTGGTGCTCGGCAAATTTGACATTTGGCCAAATATATCTCACAAAGAATTCACAAAGAAGAAACCAGCGCCCGCGGGAGAAGTGGTTCTGAGGACAAGGAAAATCCACCCAAGGTCTGTCCCCAAATACTTTTGCATGCTGTAGCCCGATGCACACTGTGTTTAAACAATGGACCAGGGGCATAACTAGAAACCACAGGGCCCTGGTGCAAAAATTGCCCCGGGGCCCCCCAACTTCACCAAGCAACATGTCCCACAGTGCCACCTTTGCATTAAACAGCTTGTGAGTTCCTTTTCTCGAAGCAGCTTACCAGTTCCATCCTAACCCCCGAACAGCCTGTTTGTGCCATCTTTACCTCAGCTTGTCAGTGCCCCAAACAGCTTATCTGTGCCATCTTTGCACCAAATAGCTGTTCTGTGCATGAATTGCAACCATGGCAACCATGGTAGAAGCAACCCTAGAATTCAAATGCTGTTGGTATACAATCAAGCAATGCATAGTTGTACAAAACATAATTATCAATAGTCTTTTCACTGCTTTGTAAAGTGTGATCCCCACATTGTGTGAAACATACAGTAGCCACTGTATGGATAGTGTACAAAAACACTTCTGATGTTTATGGTAATTCTTGCTCAAATGTTCTTTGGCAAAAATGTTAATTTGTACATGGCCATGCACACAGTCAGTTTAAATCATTGGTAGTTAACCTATGTCTTACTAACCACAGTGCCATCCGGCTAGCACCTAGTTGCAGGAAAGTACCTAACATTTGCTTGTAACGGTTTTCTGCCTATTTCCGCATAGTTTCAGGATTAACCAATTAATGTGATTTACGTAACCTGACGCCCCTCTTTCCGAGCACTATATAACCTATAACATAAACATAATAAAGCAGAGTGATTTTGGACCTGACCCAGAGCGTGTCGTGTGTCTTATTTCTCTCTCTCAATGCACGTACATTTATATCTACATAATTCGGAGCAGTTCAACAATTGAAGAAAGGCTTTATTTATATATGTAATGTATGTCACAGGTAGTCATACCTAGAGGTAAAAGGTGAGATGCCCCTGTTGTATGTTTTCACACTCTAACGAGTGCTTAAAGCATCATAAAGAGCTTGCCTGCACTGCAACCATCCAATGCAACCGTAAATGATTTTTACATGTGAGAGTTTTGTTGTTAAAAACATGTCTGTCAATGGCATTTTTTATGACTTTGAATGGATGTTAGAACAACTTGTTTCAGACAGTGCTAAAAATTTAGGTGCCGAAGCCGGACTCCACCCAATCCAAACACAAAATGAAATAAATAACGATGAAGCTCAGCACTCTTCTAAAGTGGTTTTTATTTCACAAAAAATCCAGTAGTAGGATCGAAACGTTGCCACAGTCGGTGAAGTAAATACAACTTTACACAACAGAGGGCCGAGCTTCATCGTTATTTGTTTCCTTTTGAATGGATGCAAGAGACCAGCCTACATATTCCAAACAATAACTATTCTGAAGAGTTGGAAGGTGATGAATGCTAGGAGTTTCAAGGGGAAACATATCTTAAGAAATTTGTGACCACTTTCATAGATGAGCCACATTCATAACCTGTAATTTGGGGGGCGATATGATGCCTACTTTGTGGTGAACAAGCTGGTAAAAGAGAAAATTCAATTTAAGCTGCTGTCTCAAGGTGGTAAGCTACTTTGTGTAATTGTTGCTGATTTTGGTATTACGTTTACCGACACTTCAGGCCTATGAAACTGAGCAAATTACCAAAGTCCATGAGGTTTCCAACATATAAAGATATTCATTACTTTTTTTAAAAAATTACCGTATTTGCTCGATTATAAGACAAGGTTTTTTCAGAGCAAATGCTCTGAAAAATACCCCTCGTCTTATAATCGGGTCGTCTTATAATCAGACCTCAGTCAGGTCTGACTATGAGACGACTAAGATCCAGATCCCCCGCAGCTGCAGGGGACCTGGATCCTCCTGTCTCAACCCCCCCGCCCCACTTACCGGTACTTCTGAGTCCCCGGTGTGTAGCTGGGGCAGCGTGTAGATGTCTACGCTATTCGCGTAGACAACTTCCGCTGCAGCCGGAAGGAGGTGTGGCTAGCAGCGGAGGTTGTCTGCATCCATCGCTCGGACCTTCCCCGGCTGTCAGAGAACAGAGTTCCCCGCACCGGTGGGAAGAGATATATTAAAAAAATTTACATGAATTAACATTTACTGGTAAAAATGTTTTCCTATAGGGTTGTCTTATATTCAGGTTTTTTCTTTTTTTCCTAAATTAATATTAAGATTTGGGGGGTCATCTTATAATCAGGGTCGTCTTATAATCGAGCAAATACGGTAACTTGTATTGAAATGTGTGTCTGCCTTGGGATAAATGTGTGTGAGCCTTGGTACATTAGCATGTGTGTCTGGGTACGTAAGCGCGTGAATATGTGTCTGGTTGTGTTACTTTGAGTATCTGGGTATGTTTATGTTAGTGTCTGGTTGTGTGTGTGCATGTGTGCTAGTGTCGAGTGTATGTGTGTATTAGGGCTGAGTGTCTGGATGTGTGTGTTAGTATTTAGTGTCTACTTTTGTTGGTGTGAGTATCTGTGTGCATTCGTTTGTGCAAGTGTCTGGATGTGTGTCTTGAGCCAGCAACAATAGGAATAGTAGCTTGTAACTATTGCTTGGGCTTTGGGAGCTACAATAAGTCTTTAGTACAAGGAGTAACTTGTTGACTGCATCTGCAATAATATTCAGTAGTTATATTGCTGTTTGAACTGAGGGAATTGTAGTTATAGACTGGGGATGAACTGCAGCTTCCATGATATGGACACCAGAGGAATTGTAGACTGGGGAGTATGGCTAATCTTTACCACCCCAGCTATTGTAAACTAAAGTTTTCATGTTGCAAAGGTTCATGAAGGTCTGTTAGCTAATACTACTTGGTCATATGATTGTTCCTATTAATGAGTAACCTTTATATTGGTCGAGGCCAGCGTATATTCATTAAAACAATAAGCGTTATTCTGGTTCCATAACATCTGCAGGAATGGTATTTTTTTGGATGAACCATTTGCATGAAAATGTTATTTTCATCGCGTAATAATGATGATTAGCCTTGTGGTATATAAAGAAAAATTGTAAGTGCAAGTGATGCATATTAACAACCATAAGGATATTTAGGTTACTACACTATATATTTTTTTTATTTTTTAGAGCTGTTTCAGATACAGTAGTCTGATGCAGTACCAGTTTTTTTTTATGATTACTACTTTTATGATTGGGGGTTTTTCACAATAGCACATGAACCACTTGTTTGTTGTTTATCATAATACTCTAATTGTCTTATCATTATGACATGGGTCTTTTGATTGTGAAATCATAATGCTATCATTGTCTTATCGTTATGACATCATACAGGGGTGTTTTGATCGTGACATCATAATGCTATCATTGGCGAAACATTCTGTGTTCATAAAGGGGTGTTTTGATTGTGACATCATATTACTTTAATTGTATTATCATTATGACATCATAAAGGGGTGTTCTAATTGTGACAACATGATGCTTTAATTATCTTATTATTATGAGATCATAAAGAGGTGTTTTGATTGTGACATCATAATACTATCAGCGCTCTACCCTCTTACAAGCTGCAATGTGAACCTATGTTACAACCACTTACACCGTCAAAACAAACAACAAAAGTTATTATCATTACTACATTTTTATTAATAGAGGGCCAACAGATTTAGTAGCACTGTTACAACCTGGGAATGTATCAGATATCTCCTTTTCAAATTTGTTAAAATCCACAAAATCCATTTACACTGATGTTCAAATATTTCTGTGGTATAGTTTTCTTCTGCTGATTTCTTTTCCTGGTTATTTAATATATTGTATTTTCAGTACTTTATTAAATTCCTAAAAATCTGTCTCTATTCTTCCCATTCCTTTCACAGATATGTAATATGTTTTTCCATATAAATAAAAGCTCCCTCCCATATACTTTCTGTACATGGAAATGTTCATACTGAAGCCCATATTTGTAATGAACTACAATCATCTATAAATCCATCAAGGTCACACAAAGGGCATTGCTAGCAGTCACCTTGCAATTAATAGGCACTGGGGTATGCTAACTAACCAGGGATAATAGCAGGTGTGTGACTGTTCACAGGTGCACTCTTGCTCTTCATTACTAGGATCAAGTTCTTAATCCCTGCTGCTGAGCTGATGAAATGTAATTTCTTCCTGAATTCTGTTGTGTTGTCAGAATAATTTTAGTAGTCATGATGACCATAAAACATAGTCTAAAAGACAGCTGGTGTCAGTAAGAGTGCCTGGAAATACATACATTAACCACAATGCTTTACTGCTGTATTTTGGCCCCAAAACACACATTTTAAATGGTGTTTTTAAGAAGAGTATCTTGCGATAATTCTATATTGCCTGTGCAAAATACAGCAGCTGCCATAATCACAGATTAGTAACTAGATAGATTTTCAGGTAGATAGGATATGGATTCAATATTTCAGTGAAAGGATGATTTGTACAAAAAAATAGCTTTTGGTAGGATTCCACAGATACCAGGCCTTAAAGAAAAAGTTTAAAACACATATGCATACAAGAACACACTCCCTGTCTCACACAAACTAACACTACAATATACTCACTCCATTAAGTCCTATTCTGCAGTGACCTTCATTAGTCACAGTTACGGTAATTATGGCACAGATACAGTATCTGTATGTTCAAGTAATATAATGGTGAAAAACATTTTCTGTTCGTTTTTGGCCCATTCATTTTCTGACAACAAATTTAGTTCCCTGCCCATTCAGTTCAGATGAAAATCCGGGGGCATTTTAATTAAGAAACAAAAAATGGCAATCCTTCCAGTGACAACCACTCCCCTGATCCTCCAATCTGGGGGCCACAAAACAGTCAAGCTGGTTGCTAGCCATTTACACAGAGGAGGGGACGGGTCCAGATTGGTTTATATACATTTGAATTGTATTTATTTTTTAAGCTTTGTATTTTTAAATGTGTTTTTGTTTTTTATTTTGCTCTGTTACCCAGGCTTTGAATATTGTATGCAGCAACGTGTTGTGGTCAGTATGACCCCCTGTGGGGTGTGTGGATTTCACAATTGTGGATGTTTTACTAATTAGGTTGGTTGCATGAAAAGGGTTCATTTACGTGCAAGGTTGTCTTGACAAAAGGGTCTTGGTTAGAGTCGTAACATTGATGTAATTTTTGAATACAGATTGCATTCTTTTTCCTGATTTTTCCACAACCATTGGAAGCTATTGTTTTCTGAAGCAAATTTCACAACCAACTTCAGCCTAGCTGATTGAATTTGGTTTAACCCACAAACTCACCCAAAGTTGAAAAATCAATTTCTTCCAATTAACAACGTGGCTCTCATTCTTGCAGTTTAAATTTTTATTTTACTGCAGAACATCCTAGCCATCCTTGAAGAAGACAATAACATAAAATCTGTTACATGTTCGGATGCCATTATTGTTATAGTACATAAATGCCAGTTCTTAGTTTTGCATAAAGCTTTATAGAACAATTTATTTTCTGGAAGCCTGAGGTGTCTTGTGCTTTCAGTTCATCTGTGAAAATTGGTGAACTAAGTGCTCCAAAATGTAGGGCTATTGTGGACACCTAGTCCCTAATTTTCTTTGTATGGGGCAGCACTCCCCTCAGTGGGGATATGAAGCCCCTTCCTTCCCTTCAAGGCTGAAACCGAGGGCGAGGCGGATATTCTAAAGTCTCCCAGAAGGAGGGACCCACTGAAGGGAGAGTGGTGGCCAAAAGCCACAGCCAACCTCCTCCACCACCAAAAGCTAAGCCTTCAAGTACCCAGTTTCATGCATTTTTCAGTAAAACAAAAATCACTTGTGCACAAAACAAACTAAAAAGCGTGCATGTGAATTGTGTGAGGTGCCCCTTCTGGCTCAAGCCTCTGATGATAAGAAAAAATCCTGCCAAGTGTTGGGGTGCTTATAGACTAAGCTATGAAAAAACAGTCCCTGGAACTGTGCACCACATGTTTTCTAATGCCCTTATGGAAGAGCGCAGCTAAATGGCTACTGTATGCTTTTTCAGTGATAGAAATGGGGAAAAAGGTCAGCCCTAGCACCCTACGCATACTTGGAGACTTTTGGGCTCTGGCTACCCGGAGCCTACCCTTGCAGGACGTGGACAGGACTACCTGCTGTTGATGGTAGGCATTCCCACTGACGTCATGGGACACCTCTTCATTTAAGGGGGAAATGGGGGGAGAGTGGGGCGTGTCAGGACCCCAAGACCCTGGGGGACTCGGGTGTCGACCCGGAGATGCATCACTTCTCCCGGAGTCTCGTGGTGAAACTCACAGAGTTCCCAGGTATGCAGCTATGCTCTCCACCACCTCACTTCCTGAGACTTTGCAACTGTACTCTATAATTCCAGATTTACAAAACAAGAACAGCCAGCAATCCCCCCAGGCGGGGAAAACAGAGAGGATCATATAAATTAGATGCTGGTATGCTGAAGGTTGAGTGATGTTACAGAAAATGCACATGGGACAGAGCTCCCCTTATGGCTCACTAGATAACTTTATCCCCTCCCCATTATAAACACTTTAAGGTACACTAACATTGAAATTCATTTGGCATGGAACCTGATTTGTATCTCTTGAAAAAAATAATGAATTACTTGACCAAGAATTAATAAATTGCTATACTCAGCTAATAAGGTTAATAAGTGAGTTAATAAGTTTTAAATGTATTGACATTTTTTTTTCAAAATTATTCAGTATCTGTAGAAATCTATTGGTTTAGCATAATATTGATATATAGGATGTTACAAGCAAATCTGTAAATCATAATATGCAATATAGAAATGTTAAGCGCTGAATATACAATCTTCGCATGGCACTGACAACTGTAGCAGTGGAATGGTTGAATATACATTACAGGGGAGCTGTGACAGTTTAGTTAAATACATTCATTTATTAAAACTGCCTATAGTTTGTGGGTTCTTTTGTCATTCTATGAAATTTTTGAGTATTAAAATGTGATCTATTCTTCCCACCCATCCATACAAAGGCTGCACGAACCAATCCATTACAATCAGCAACTTAACATTAAGATGAGATATGCTAATGGAGAGGTATAGTCATGTAGATCCAGGCAACAAGAAGTTTAATACTTTTCTGCATGGTATAAGAATAACTTGGGTTCTTTTTTAGAGTACATAATTTTGCTTATTTTAATTTAATAATATAATTACATTGATTTATTTAGTGTGTAACCCTTAAGATTTGGGAAAAGTTATAGTTCTGGCTTAATGGCTGTTACTAAACACTGGATACAGTACACACAACTATTATTATATCATTAATTATTTTTGTTAAGGTACCTCTTTAACAAAATATTTTTGTCTAAGATAGAATTAAAAATATTGGGTAGTCAGTTTTAATGATTTTATTTCTTCCTGGATCAACGAATACAAGCACTGAGAAAAAAAATGATGGACTATTTGTTACCGAATGAATGTGTCTTATAGTATATTATTGTGTCCAACTAAATATAATTCTATTCTATAAAAAAAAGGGAAAACAAATCATCTTGTATAGACAGGTTAGGAAAATAGGAAGAGAGTCTCTCTTTTATGGGAGACAGTTCCGCAAAATGGCACATGTAAAAATGAGAATGTCGATTTTCAGAATATAGAGGAACCATGAACAAAATTAAAGAACCATAGAAGAGGAACATGAGTTAAAGTGGAAGTTATTTTTTAAATGTATTAGTACTTTGATTTGAGGGAGAATGAACCAGTTTCTGATAAAAAGTTTACATGTATGATGATCACAGATTTTGAAGGTATTCCATTTTTTTCTAGTTTCCCGGAATGGTTGAATCTTTCTTCCTGCACTTTTGAGAGTTGTTACTATAAGTGTATATTGTGCAATGTATAATGAGCTAATGAAGATTTTCCAAAGATCCACTATTAGTGTTCAGATGGGTTACACAAAATATTGAAGTTCCTTTGCAAACTGTTTGGAGTTTCCCACTTCCTCTGCTGAGGACTTATAACGGCTATCTTTGGTTATCATGACTGATTACATTGTATTACAATAAAACGCAAAGGGCTTTTTTATGCATTGATAATTAATAATTTCATTATTATTATAATTTCAGTACATTAATATTAATATATTCAAATATTATTTTTTAAAACTATTGAAAAATTGAGCATCATCCTCTTGTGGACAAAAAGGGCCCTTCGTCCATAGGAGTCTACTAGTCTATCCTCCATCACAGGGGCTGCGGTGCCCCATGTCATTCTCCTTTTAGTAGGAAACTCAGGTTTAAGGAGTATCTGTTCACTCAACTGGAGAATGAAAATGTGTAAATACTCTTTATATTAAAACAGGATAGAGGACAAGATTCAGAAATATATTTAAAACAGCTTATTTTGTTACTTGTACACACACAATAAACGAATGTATATTTTATTGTGTTTCTTACTACAAAATAACAGTTCCACAAAAATCCTTCAATTTACATAGATTGGTTTACAAACATAGATTGGTTTATAAAAATAAATATAACTAAATATAAAATAAATATAAATAAAATGTCATTTTAATTTTTGCAACAAATTTCTTTTAAAACGTCACTGAAACTAATGCTTTATGCAGAGACTCTTTTCAAATCTATGGTTGAATGCATCTTACTGCACCTGGAGAGAGGATGACATTGATTTGACATTACAAAGGGGCCTGTGCTGATTTGTCAAATATATATATATATATACCATCAGCTTTTCCATATAATATTTACAAATTGTTTCAACGTTTTGGGTCACTTAGAAATTTCCTTGTTTTTGACAGAAAATTGTGTCCATTAACATGAATATGAAATGGATCCGAAATACAGAGTAGATGTTGTTAATGTTGTAAATGTAGCTGGAAACATATGATTTTTAATGGAATATTTCCATATGGGTAATGAGGACCTTTATCTACAACCATGTTCCAATGGCGTGTTGTGTTAGCTATTCCGAGTTTAAGTTTAAAAGCATAATTGATCATTGGAAAACCATTTTGTGATTACATCTCACAGCTAGAAATTAAGTTAAGTGACCCCAAACTTTTGAACGGTAGGGTAAGTATACTCAAGTACCGTATAATTACATAACATTTGAAATATCTGTCCTATGAGGCAAACATGCATTGCCCCCTAATATTTCAGATGCCTGAAATACGCAAAGGTCTGGAAGGGAGTCACAGACAGTCCTATAAGTAAGTAGGATTGGTCTCAGAAGTGTGTGGGGTGTTGTGGCACCTTACCAGAATAACCATCATGCAACACAAGTGTCGGGAGGGGGCATACCGGAGCTGAAATGTAGGTCTGTGTTGCAACTATTTTTTCCCACTTCCCTGGGCCAGTCAGGGGAGATTAGAGGATCTTTCCATCCAGCCTGGGTTCCTCCGCCACAAGCCAACGTGGGCTAGTGGGGCAGCTACCCAAAACAGGGGCACAGTGTCTGAAAATCAAGACTGCCTACAAAAACCATGACTGTTGAAAGGTATGATCATTAGCATTCCTGACAGTTGACTTATTCCCTTAATTAATTACTCTCCAACTGCCCTGTTTTTATGGCACTGTACCACTGTCACCTTTTAGCGGGCAGTGGGGCTCATGGGCCAGTCACGGAGATTCCCTGATATCCCCTGATTAGCCAAGGGAGCATTAACATTGATGGAAGTCTGTGCTCTTGCTTTTGGTTTTAACAAAAGACTTTAATATTTTAAAGTCTATTTATAGACAAGTATATCATTTGATGTCTTAAGGTTTTAGGTTAGATGTCTTGATGGCACAAGAGTGGCATGGTAATGGGAGGTGAAAATAGAGTAGGAGTGCTGGTTCCCAGCAGGAGAAGTGGCATCCCAGGATTGGCATTGGGGGGGCCAGAATCCCATTCCCCATTGACTAACACAGAGAAGGCAAGCACTTCTCTGATTGGTCCCCTTTCTCAGCAAAGAGGAGGTGATTCTTCCATGAGCCACCTTATGCCTGCCCTGGGGGTGTTCACTTATCTGCCACTCCTTATTGTTGAAAATGTTTCTCTTTGTTGGTTTATTTGTTCTGTTGCCTAATTTAACTCATTATCTTTTGTTTTATCACTTGGCCATTGTTCTGCACTGTATAAAGATCCCATTTGTTCCCAATAAATCAGTACTTGTTAAGCTACATTCCAATATGAGTAGGCTACCGTGACAGTGGTGTCAAGTCTCTGAAAAGTAATTTTATTATCTTCTCCACTACTTACCAGAATATGTCTGCTTACACCCCTTGAAAGTTGGTGGCACTGCCTTGGTGCTTTATCGGATTGTCGCCAAAGGATGTAAAAAGGACATGAGCAACAACAGTTAGGTATCCCCGTTAAGGACCCCTAGTCTCTGTGACATTGAGTAGCAACTTTAAACATTCCCCTGTTGTTCTTTGTGCAAACTTCTTATAAACAGTCATCATGAGGTTACAACAGCATGACAAAAAGATAAAGCCCTTTTTTCTAGCCAGGTACTACAGAAATAAAATGTGCAAGATGCTAAATGTACAACATTACCTTATTGGTCTCTTGCTGTGACTTTGAAGTTCAGTGCATGCACACATTTTGCCTACTCTGAATATCTGTGAGATCTCTCAAATAATCTTATCTAGTTTACAAATACCCAGAGAGCTAATCTCGTTGTTTCTTTCTTTGTTTTTATCTGCAAACCAAAAACACCGACCTTACCGAACCTTTGTTTTACTGTCTCTGTCTCAAAAGATGTTGTCTAGCCTTAATTTAATGCCATCTCTAATGTTGATTGGACCCTGGCCACACACTCCCTAAGAATATGCAATCATGCTCCCTAAACGCCAACACCAAAAACAACATAAACAGACACATAGAACGCAAAAACATAAACATGTAAACATAAAGCGAATGTAAACACAAACAAATGGTTCACAAACAAGCTTCTATAACATGATCTACTTGCCACCTATTGCCTCTTTTAGTCTCTGTCTCATGTTACAAGCATGCCAATATATCAATAACTTTAAGCAGCAAAGTGCAAATCAATATTACTGTGTTTCACGTGTAAAACAAATAGCTATGCTGGCTAGCGATAACACAAAAATAAATATTCAGAAGTAAAGTAGAACAATTCACAACAAATAGCAATCAAATAAACAATATTCAACCTTACAATCTGTAGAATCTAATATCAAACAGTAATGTGTGGTGAGAGGAGTATCACAAAGCTCCACACCAATAGAAATCGCAGTAATGTGTGGTGTGATGAGTATCACAAAGCTCCACACCAATACAAATCGCAGTAATGTGTGGTGAGAGGAGTATCACAAAGCTCCACACCAATACAAATCGCAGTAATGTGTGGTGTGATGAGTATCACAGAGGTCCACACAAATACAACTCACAGCAATGTGCAGTTGTATATGGATGTGTATGTTTTAGTATGTGTGTGTGTTAGTAAATGTGTAAGTCTGTGCAGATGTAAGAGTGTGTGTAAAAATGTGTGCCAGTGCAAATGTGAGTTACTGGAAAAGAGGCAAGGGAAAGATGGCGGTAACAAATATAATAATCAATAAGAGGAGAGATAAGGAGAAACAAGAAATATAATGAAATAGATGAGAGATGGAGACAAATGAGAGAGCTAAAAAGGAGAGAGATAACGGGAGCTGAGGGGAAAGGAAAGAGATGGATAGAAATGGAAGAGGTAATGAGGAGGAGAGATAATGAGATGTGGGGGAGATAGGGGTAAAAGGGATACAGTGAAATAGGATGAGAGATAAAGATAAATGGAAGAGATGAGATGAAAGCAAAAGAGGAGATATAATGAGAAAGAGGGAGAAAACAAGGAAGAGTGATAAAGAGGAGGAGAGATAATGAGAAACAGGAGGGAAGATATACCAAAAGAGGAGAAAAGAGAGAGATAAAGAGGAATGGGAGAGAAAAAAAAGGATGGGAGATAAAGAGAATTGTTGGAAGATATAAAGAATAAAGAGAGAAAACCAAAAAGGGAAGAGATAAACAGAAATGTGATAGAAAAATTAGATAAAAAGAAAGAGGAGGAGAGCTAAGATAAAGAGAAATAGAAGAAATAATGAGAGATTATGATATAGGGGAGAAATGATGGGAAAGAGGAAAGAAAGAGTGTATTTGTGTTGTGAAAATGTTTGTATGTTAAAGCAAGCCAGTGTGTGCATGCAAGGGCAAGTGTAAGGCAAGATGTAAGTAAGTGTATAAGGGCAAGTGTGAATGTGCATGTGTTTATGGGCAGGCATTTGTAAGAGTATATATTTGCATTCTGACAGTCTATCCATCACTGTTTTGGGCCTACAGGATATAGAATGAATAAAGGGTGCACGTCAGCCAGGCTGAGCGGAGCCCTAAGAGCAGACCTGAGACTCAGAGAGGGACCACTGTGGGAACAATCTGGCTGAAGGCTAAATCCTGTGCGGAAAATCTCTGGAAAGTCCTTATGTATATAAGTCTGAGCTTCTGGCTATTTAACCATCTCCTTAGTCCTTAGTCAACAATTCTGACATCTCAATCAGAGTTGAGAATTCCACATTCTACTGATCCAGATAATGTTTGCCTAGGTGTTACAAACAACTCCCCTTCAACCTTCATATGAAGTTATTCACCAAACCCTGCCCCTTCAAACATTTCTCAAATTTGTCTTTTCGTCATATATATGGGGCAATCAAAATACAAATTAATTCTTGCCTTTGACCACACTAATCATTCCTGAACATCTGAACTCATTTTCCTTGCAATATAACCAAAACTTAATACCAATAAGCAAACAATTTGATTTATTGGGTTTGTACAGCTCTATAAACCGTATTTGCTCGATTAGAAGACGAGTTTTTTTCAGAGCAAATGCTCTGAAAAATACCCGTCTCATAATTGAGATCCTCTTATAATCAGACCTCAAATAGCGGTCTGACTTTGAGACTAAGATGCAGACCCCCGCAGCACTGCAGGGGACCCGGATCCTCCTGTCTGGTAACCTCCGCTGCTGCCGGCACTTCCACCGGGCGTCTATTACCATGCGCCGGCAGAAGTGCCGGTAGCAGCGGAGGTTGTCTACTCAAATTGCGCGTACCTTCCCCGGCTGGAGTACAATTTATAGGGGGGTATAAGACATATCTGGGAGACAGATATGTATAACTGGGGGGCAGGTTGGCAAATAAAAGGAAATAAAAACAAATTTTTTTTTTCTCTCAATCATAGCTTTTATTAAATATGAAAAAATAGTTTATATGAATTAATATTTACTAGTAAATCTTTTTTTCCTATAGGGTCATCTTATATTTAGGCTTTTTCCCCTAAATTAATATTGAGATTCGTCTTATAATTGATCAGGTTTGCAAGGCAGTGACTACATTTAGCAGGTTACTATACACCAGAGTTAGATAATAGTGACCCTGTGACCCTACTGTAAGTACTAAGAAGCCTCCCATCGCTATATAAATGTAATATAACCCTAGCCTTTAGAATATTTACATAAAGGAGTAATAACTTTGTAAGCAAATATTTTTTAATCAATGAAAAGCTGGTCCTGTTTATCCCGCATTAAAAAAATGACAGGTTCCGTACGCGTCATGATTACATACAACAGCGCATGCGCACAGGTACAGGCACGGCAGGCGCCGCGGATGTCAAGTTCGTCAGCACGCGCCGAGCGTCGCGCATGAGTACTGAGAGCTTTCCAGTGCGCATGCACTCGCTACACTTTCTCTCACGTACTGCTCGACGTCACGCCGCCGTGGCCGTTACAGTCGAGGAAGGGGTAGAGAGAGGGGCGGTATAGATTGCGGCGGCGTACTGTACGTGCGCTGGTGGCGTCGCGAAGCGGTCAGTTCAGGGGTTCAAAGAGGAAAACATGGCGGATAACAAAGGAGGCGGTGGCGGGGAGACGGAGGCATCGGTGACTAGTAACAACAACAATAATGGCGCCGGGGAAAATGGGAGTCCTACAGAAACCGAGGCCCAAGCGATGGAGGAGGCGGAGACGGGTGAGAAGGCCCCTGCGGCCGCCGTACCTGTAGCAGCACCGGCAGAAGAGAGTCCAGCTCCTTCGTCTTCAGCGGCCTCCTCGTCGGCTCCCGGACCCACTTCGTCCTCCTCGTCTGCTGTGGTGAATCTGCTGGATACATGTGCGGTTTGCAAACAGAGCCTGCAGAGCCGGGACTCGGAGCCCAAGCTTTTGCCCTGTCTGCACTCCTTCTGCCGCCGCTGCCTGCCTGAGCCGGAGAGACAGCTCAGTGTCCCGCTCCCCGGGGCCAGCAACGGGGACATTCAGCAAGGTAATAGCGTGCTGCCCGTGTGGACCGCATGAGGCATGATGTGAGCACGGGAATGCTAGCAGGATGCGGGCTGCTCGCTGCTCTACTTTGGCTTATGAGATGTGCTGGTGGTGGAAAGCTAAGAGTATTGCTTAGCAAAGTTTTATTATATGTATAATATATATGTTATTGTTTTGTGTACGGTCAGTGCCCGTGTCCTCATGTTTGGGGATGATGGGGTTTGTTTACACAATCAGCGATGCGAAGTTTCTGGCGAAGGTTAGCAAACCGGTCTTCTGTTTTGACACACAAGCTGCGGAGGTATTTACGAGGAGGCTCGGGTTAGCTGGAGCTGGGATGCTCTGTACAGAGAGGAATGGTCCATGGTCCGCTGCGTAGGCTTATGCCTTTCATACTGTATTATGAATGGTGTTTTATACGATAAGGACTGATAGGATTGAGAATTAAATCACCTACATCTCCCACATGACTTGTGTATTGGCTTATATAGCGCTGTCATAACCAATAGCCCTGTACAACGGCTTGAAATAACTTGGTTATTGTACATAGGGTTGGTCATACCTGTGGAATGCGCGTTTCATGTTCCTGCATCAATTGATACTTAAGCAGCTTGCCCTTTTACAAGGTATTTTGACTATGGTATAATGTGACATACTCTTCTCCATTAAAGTAAATCATCCGGGTCGTTGCTTATAAGGGCCCTTTGAGCACTTGTGGGAGGATAAATCTTGTATAGTAAATGAAATCCGGGATGTGAGTATTTTTGGAGCGTCTTTTTCGCATCATTCTATATATATGTATCGGCTTTGTTCCAAAATGATATGGTGGCTTGTACCTCGATACAGCATATATATATATATATGTATATATATATATGTATATATATATATACTGGTATATATATATATACTGGTATATAATTGATGGCACTATATAAAACAAATTCTGTAGCGTTGTACAGTAGGTGGACAGGACATAAGTAGTATGTAACATAAGCATTTGACTTAGACAACAGCTGTTATCTCCCATTTCTAGAAACTTTCTGCTCTATCATTATATACAGATTGCTACAGTGAGGGTTTATTTGCATTCCTTTAGCCATTTCGTCTTATTTTTTCTTTTTCAATCCATGCGTAGGAATTCATTCATATAAAAGCACCGTTACATCCTTTTTATTGTCTCTCACTAGACATGTTTGAGAACCAAAAAATATATATAGTTTATATATAGGTTATACTTTGAGAAATCCAAAGAAATATTCCGTTAGTTCCTATCCTAGTATTTGTCCTTTTATCCCGTTCCACAGGTGGCGTTATCCTCCAAGATGAAATCTCTTCCGTTTTTTACCTTATTGGGCAACTTTTGCCATGTGATGTAATCTGTAGCAACAATTGGCGGATTTAACCACAGAAAGTACTAGTGGTTTAAGTGAGTGATTTATTTTTCTCATGACTGCTCCTTTACTGCCATTTTTAAGGAACGCGCTGTATAAATCTTAACATCTGAAATGAACATTTATATTCGGTGTGAAAGCACGACCCCAAATGTGAGTAACTAAAAATCTTACTATACTGATAAAGGGGACACCAGCTATAAAAAGGCACTACTGACTTTGTAGTGACGTGTAGTGTCTGCATGTCCTCTGTGGGAAAGATGATAGTGAAGGACACAAACATATACCTTTCCCTTTACAGCCCTACACAAAAGAAGCAGTTTCGAGTAGCCAGCATTCAAATTATTTTAGCTCCTTGTAGTTTTGGTATATAACCGAAATGACACATTATGAAGTATGCTTTGGAGACAGAGCTGGACCAGATTCGCTACTCCCCTGTATAGCACAAATGGAATTGGTATATTATTATTGAATACCAATATGCAACCAATTTGACTTATTGGATCAGCGCGGCCGTATATAATCAAATTGATGACATTTGCCAAATGATTACGTTTAGCTGGCTTTTATATACCAAATAGAAAACCAGCAAAGGTCTAAGCGGGGAAAAGTTTTACCATATCTAAAAGTGAGGTTGGTTTAAGTTTTTACCAAACTGCTTTACAAGCTGCCTTGATTTTTGTCTTTTTGGATATTTTTAACATTTGGTGACAGTGAGCTGCTGTTACCTTAAACTTGCCTGTGGCTTTTCCTAAAGATTACTTTTGGCAGTGCAGCACCTTTTAAACCTGTGTGATGGCGCTTGCACATTATAAAGCATCTAAATGTATATAGCACCCTTTAGGTGTGTGCATTTGGATTTGTGCGAAATTAATTTTGCATTCGCACAAATCTTTGGAAACAAGGAGGGAGTCCCAACAAAGCAACCTCCTCTTGGTATCGGTTGTCTGTTTTGGCTCCATTACCACATAATCATGATATTCCTCCTTAAGCACTTAGAACTTGTCCCACATTTTCTTGGATGTCATCCAGGAAAGCCAATATACTCTCGTGCTCTTGTTACGTTTTATGTCATCCAATGGTCCAAGGCTATGAAAAATTGTCTCTATTGTTTAACCTTTTGATCTTTTCTTAAAAAAAACCCCACATATATCAAAGAATTGCAAACACAGGTTTATCAAAATTATTTGCACCTTTTTAGTCGATACTCTGTGCTGCCTGTCCTTGCCAACAAAGCAGCTCTCTTTCATCTAGTATAATGCATGATGTTTGAGAACACGAGACCATTCGGATTTTATCCAGATCCTTTAAATTTTGAGGTCAACAGTGGTGGACTCTCCTCTTCAATTCACCCCACAGGTTTTCTATGGTGTTCGTTTTGATGTATGTTTGGGATCATTGTCCTGCTGGAAGATCCAACCATGGCCAATTTTAAGCTTTCTGGCGAAGGCAGTCATGTGTTCATTTAAAATGTCTTGATATTTGATAAGTCCGTGATGCCTACCAAAAACGTCCAGGTCGAGTGGCAGAAAAACAGCCCCAAAACATTAAAGAGCCACCACCATATTTTACCATGGACATATGAGGTACCTTTCCATATGGCTACCTCTCTGTATGCGCCAAACCCACTTCTGGTGTTAATTGCCAAAAAGCTCTATTTTGGTTTATATGACCATAGGACCCAGTCCTATTTGAAGTTCCAGTAGTGTCTGGAAGACAGTTGAGTCTGTTTTTAGATGAAAGTTGAGGCTTTGCATTACATTTATTTATAAAGCGCCAGCAGATTCCGCAACCCTGTTAGTAGAACAATTTATAAACGTATAAAATAACTGGTGCAAAAGAGAAGAGGGCCCTGCTCTTGCGACTTTACAATCTAGTCAGTGGTTGAGGGAAGTGAGACAATAGGAGAGGACTGCTTGGATGGGGATGAGTTGATCTGGTTCCGATGATGTGTTGAAGCTGTTGATTATTCATATGGCTTGATTATGATGATGGTTGGGAGCACTGTAAAGGAATGTTGTACGCTTCCCTGAACAGGTGGGTTTTCACAGAGGTTTTGAAAGTTGCGTCCGAGGCAGAAAGTCTGAGGGAACCGGAAGGGAATTTCACAGGAGGAGCGCGGCGCGGGTGAAATCCTGAATATGGAAGAGGTTACAACAGTAGAAGAAAGCCGCACGTCGTGAGAGGGGCAAATGGGGCAGGTAGGGGTGTATTTGGATAAGAGGATAGAGATGTAAGGGGGTGCAGAGCTGTTGAGTGCTCTATAGGCCAGGGTCTGAAGCTTAAGTTTGACTGAAGGGTATGGGGAGCCAATGAAGTGATTGGCGTAGTAGAGCAGCGGATGAGGAACGGCGACAGAGAAAAATTAATCTAGCTGCAGTGTTGAGGATGGGTTGAAGCGGGGAGACTGGTTAGTAGGGAGTTGTAATAATCTAGGCGGGATATCACAAGGGAGTGGATTATTAACTTGGTTTCTTGTGTGAGGAAAGGGCGGGTTCGGGAGATGTTTTTCAGGTGGAGGCTTTTTTCTTGAAACCATTCCAAACAACTTGTGGTGATGAAGCAGTGTCTGATTGTAGTTTTGGAAATTTTCTGATCCCAAGACACAACTAACTAATGCAGTTCTACAGCTGTGATCCTTGGAGATTTATTGGCCTCTCGAATCATCCTCTTCACAATGCGTTGCGACAATGTAGACATACTCTTTCAGGTTGATTCATAATATTTCCCTGTTGGTGGGAATTGGCATTTTCAGTGCTTTAACTATTTTCTTAGAGACGCTACCCATTTTGTGAAGTTCAACAACCATTTGCTGCACGTCACAGCTATATTCTTTGGTCTTACCATTGTGATGAATGAATGAAGGGAATTTGGCCAATATTTATACCCCTGTGAAACAGAAAATCATAGTTCAGTAATTTCCTGTCTCTAGTTAGCCAGGTCAGTGGGGCTTCAAATTTATTTTTTGTCAAAAATTCACGGGGGTGCCAATAATTGTGCCGCACATCTTCCATGCTTATTTATTTACAAACCCGTGTTTTTGCAATTGTTAAAAAACCATGAGAGCAGAGTGTGTGTGCGTGGTTTTTGTTTTACATGTTTTATTTTTTTTTATTTTGAAGAGAAGATGAAAAGATTAACCAATAGACATAGACAAAAGCTGCCTTTGCTCATATTATCAAGGGTGCCAATATTTATGGAGGGCGGTCTATATGGCCCTATGGGTATATGACAGGGCTTGACAAATTTGTTGTGAATCTAGGTGCAAGCTAAAAAAGTTAGGAGCCAGGATTTTTTTAAACTAACAGTTGGTCAGGAGTGATCTGATCATCATCAGCCCACTTGCTAAACTCAAAGCATTTGACCTGGAAGCACCCTGGACTTTTTTTTTAATCCTTTCAATGCTGATGTTCCATTGGAGCACAGCATTGACTGATATTTACTCCCCACAAGCTTGTGGGGACAAATGTTAACCCCTGCAATGCCATGAATGTGTCATACACAATTGTGGCTCTCATGGAGTGATCAGGCAGCAGGGGGGTGTTGGGGCTGGTCTCTACACTCATGTGGAGACCGAAGAACCTTGTGCCTGAAGCTGCCTCTGGTCGTGAGAGGGGCAAAGGGGGCAGGTAGGGATGTATTTGGATAGGAGGATAGAGATGTAAGGGGGTGCAGAGCTGTTGAGGGCTCTATAGGCCAGGGTCTGAAGCTTAAATTTGATTCTGAAGGGTATGGGGAGCCAATGAAGTGATTGGCGTAGTGGAGCAGCGGATGAGGAACGGCGACAGAGAAAAATTAATCTAGCTGCAGTGTTGAGGATGGGTTGAAGCGGGGAGACTGGTTAGTAGGGAGTTGTAATAATCTAGGCGGGATATCACAAGGGAGTGGATTATTAACTTGGTTTCTTGTGTGAGGAAAGGGCGGGTTCGGGAGATGTTTTTCAGGTGGAGGCTTTTTTCTTGAAACCATTCCAAACAACTTGTGGTTATGAAGCAGTAGTTTTGGAAATTGTCTGATCCCAAGACGCAACTAACTAATGCAGTTCTACAGATGTGATCCTTGGAGATTTATTGGCCTCTTGAATCATCCTCTTCACAATGCGTTGCGACAATATAGACATACTCTTTCAGATTGATTCATAATATTTCCAATGTTATTGAAGGGGTTAACGCTGCAATGTCGCTCTCATGGAGTGAGCAGGCAGCAGTGGGGGGGTGTTGTGTCAGGTTCCCACACTTGTGTGGGGGCCCAATCAACACACCACCGCCTTCCCTGAACCTGCCTGTGGCAGCTGAAAACAACTGGTTTTCCTGCAACCGTGTTTTCAGCCTACAGGATCACTCCGTGGGAGGGATCTCAGGCTCAGGGGCGGGCGGGCTCTGAGTGGCTGTGCTGTCTGCCCAGACTCCTGGGCAGACAGCAGCAGCGCCCCTGTGTGGTAACTCAGCCTCTTCCATCCACAATTTTTTGTGGATGTAAGAGGCTGACAAACACCTAGGGCCAGGACAAAATTCTCTGTCGCCATGGTGACCTGGTGCCTGGGATTTGTCGAGCCCTAGTATATGAACTATCCTTTTTATACCAAAACAACAAAATAATCACAAAGCAAAAAAAGGCCTATGTCATAGACATTGAAAGTGTGTGTTGTCATTGTTTAGGCACAGGAGCATCATGTAAACCTCTCCCTCAAAGTCGAAGGCATGGAGGGAGGGAGTGATTTTTGCTGGTCCTCTTTCACAGAACTATAGTCCACACTTTTGCTTCATGCGTCTTTAATGTAGGCTGTGGGAAAACAGGTGTCCAAGGGGCTGGTGCATCCCAGTGCTGCAGTGCATGCAAATTCTTTTTCCACTGTTCCCAACGATTTTGTAGAGCCATTCCTTGTGGCGACCAACTTTACTGGGAATTTCCCACCCGTATGCCACTCACAGTGCCTAAGTGATCGTGGAAATTACAGGTGCAATGGCAACGAAACATATTTCTCTGGGTGAATTGATATTTGTTCCTTAATATGGAACGTGTAATAGTGTCATGGTTCATCCCTCTTCAGAAACCTTGGCTTATGTAAGCGATGTGTGCAATCCAATTTGACTTCTAAAGGTGCAAAATATAGGAATTGATAGTTCCCCTCATTGTTAAATTGTTCGTGCGACTTCTATCCTCCATATCCTTAAATTTAATCTGTAGTCCTTGTCATCTTTGAGAGTGCAATGCTGAGTCTCCCAGCACATTGTTCAGCTATCATTTCCTCCATCTTTGATTCAGCGGCACCTGTCCTTAAATGCACAGCTCCTGCTTTATTTCTGCGGTGTAGAGGTCTCTCAGGAGCCCCTTCATAACTCCCACCTCAATTCTCAATCCAGCGTCTTCTGGTGCATCTGTCCTTCCACCACAAGGTGTAAAATACATGTTTACCCAACCAAGGGTTTTCTTAGATCTGAGAGGTCATGATCAGGTCCCAAAAAAGAAATACCCATTTTTGTTGACGCTTTTCACTCCCTTACAGCGGAGTACTTTAACTACGCATCCTTCACCATCGACAGTCAGTGGCTCTGCCACTGGAATCTTACCTCATTATTATTGGTTTTATATAGCACCACCATATTCCACATATTCCATAACATTTTACAATGGGTAAACATAACAATTTGACCTACAGAAACATATTACCAGACAGTCAGACATCCTTAATACAAATGTAAACAAGAGGGGCAACACAATTTAGCCCCTGGAAGTCAATGCAAAATCCAATAATCTTCCTAAAAAGTAAGTTCAACATGTTACAAGGTTACCCAGCACTCAATATTGTAACTAAGTCTGGTGTGATTCCTGAGCCGTCTGTCTACCCATTGCACTTCTGCTTTTGTATCGTCTTTCTTACTCCGAATGATCAGTTTAAAAAAATAAAATGGTGTTTTATTAAATGTAGTCCCGTAGTATACTGCTGGATGTGTCTATCCATAAGTGTAGTTCCGCCAGCAAGTCTGGATGCCTTCCTAAGCGCTAAAGTGCTGCTGTGTGAAGTAAATCCAGTAAGCAGCAAAAAAAAGTAGACTGGCGCATTTGCATTTTACAATTTTTGTCCGAATAACAAATGAAAGAATGCAAAAAAAGCGAATGTGCCCAATATGAAAATCTTCATTTGTTCGTCGCCACGGCTGCCGTTTTAGAGGAATCTCGCCATTTTAAATAACTAGTGGGTTAAATGTTTCTTTAAATTCTTTAAACTCTAATAACATCAGAGCTGCTGTAAAACTCAGCTGCTCTACTATTCACATGTACAGAACAAATTACCATAAAGCAGCGGCAGCCAATATATATTCCTGCATGTATTTATGATATTAAATGAATAAAAACAAGTCCTTGGTGAAACATGGGTGCAATTTATGGAGGTGCAAAATAGAGGACTGCATTGGGATGCGGGACCTACCAAAAAACTTGCAGGCGGTTTTTCAGGTGTTGGGAGCGGGCGGTCCGTCAATGTACCTTCCGTCGTGTGAAGTAATAAAAATTCATGTGACTCTGCTGGGTTCCTGGGCGGAACAAGAGAAGAGACGCTGTGAGGAAGCAAAGCAAAGGCAGCCTTGCGGGAGTGCATGGGAAAGTTAAGGGAGTGGGCGGGATTGGACACAAATGTGGCGGGAGCGGGACATACACATTGCGGGAGCCGGCATCAATGGTCACAAAATCAACGGAAGCTCTAGTGTGAAGTGGGTGCAATGACAAGTCATTTTATTCATTTTATTTCAATATGGGGGCAGTGGAAATTTGTGTGGGTGCAGTAACCCGTAATTATTTTTTTTAATATGGGTGCAATGGAAATGGATGTGGGTCCACTTTGCACCCACATACATTTCCACTGCACTGATATTGAACTAAAATGACTTGTCATTGCACCCACTTATTGTTACTTGACCATTTTGGTCACAGCTAACTTGTTTTGGCTAATTTGAAAAGGTTCGGGATAAGACAATGTAAAATCACCACATGAAACTAAATGACCTAATTCTGCCACAAACATTTGCTTTGATTAAATAATCCATTACTTTAAAAACAGGTTGAGTCCTTTACTTTAAGCACATGTTGAGTATCTGTTATGAATATGATTTTCCAAAATGTGATTTACGTCAGACAGCAGAATTGCCTAGGATCCCAACAACACAACAATGTTGCTATATACAAGCTTTTGACCTACTGGTCAATAGTTGTCCTAGAAATCCTAGCCTGAGGCGATAACAGCTAGTTACCAGTTCTGTGTTGTTGTTATTGTTCCTTAGTTACCTATAGTAAAATTTTCTTTTATTCATATGAGGGTGTGTAGGTATAGCATGAGTTAGTCATTTTGGTTAGCATGGTTATTACTAAAATATTCTCTAGGTTACACCTTTCAACTGAAAAAAAATCTATTTACATAGCAACCTTATAAAGAACCATACAACATGTGCTAGTGGAACTTCAATCCAGGGCTCGACTGTGCCTGGATCCAGAGGGCTTCACATAGACCTGTTTGTAAGCGCCCTGGGTTATAGACCAGAATCCTTCCCATGTTACCTCAAGTAGTCGTTATGAGTTGTTTTTTGCTGGGTTTCATCATCTCTGTAAGCTGATCATGAGGAAACCCAGAAAAACAAGGTATTGTTATTTTACCACAATCAGTCAAGACTGGTGTGTAATTTTGTTGTAGTTTTATTGGATCTAATTGATTTTACTTTTATTTTTGGATTTAAGTACAATTACTATTAAAGTATAATCATCATTCACCACGGTATTTAAATATTTCTTACAATATAATCGACTAGAATGGGTGAGAGCATCTCCAAAACTGCAGCTCTTTTGGGACCGATCTGCAGTGGTCAGTACCAGTATCCAAAGTGGGCCAAGGAAGAATAAGCGGTGAACCAGCAACAGAGCCATGGGCGGCCAAGACTCAGTGGTACACGTGGGGGGCGAAGGCTGGCTCTTGTGGTCAAATCCAACAGACGAGTTACTGTAACTCAAATTGCTGAAAAAGTTAATGCTAGCTTTGATAGAAAGGTGTCTGAACACACAGTGCATCGCAGTTTGTTGCATATGGGGCTGTGTAGCCACATAACAGTCAGGGTGCCCATGCTGACCCCTGTTCACTCCCGAAAGAGCTTACAATGGGCACGTGACCATAAAAACTGGACCGCAGAGCAATGGAAGATGGTGGCTTTATCTAAGGAATTACGTTTCACAGACTTAAAGGATCTGCTGCCAAGGTCTTGGTGCCAGATACCACAGCACACCTTCAGAAGTCTAGTGAAGTCCATGCCTCGACGGGTCTGGGCTATTTTGGCAGCCAAAGGGGGACCTACACAATATTAAGCAGGTAGCCATAATGTTATGGCTGATCCGTGTATAGTTGTTGTGCGTGGTGTTACTGTTTACCCTGCTCACTAAAACTGCTTAGTAAACCCTAAATATTGAAGTGAGGTGAAACGTTTGCTGAATGTATTTGTGAAGAGGCCTCCCGCAGTTAATTTCTGGATAATGTGTTAAATTGGAGAAATGTCAATTCACATAGGAAGCCGTTTATTGGTACATTTACTTGACAGCCGATATAGGAGTTTGGTTTTACTTACCGGGTTTTGTACACCTATACTATACAGATACATCGGTTGATTCAAGTGGAGTTGGCAGGAATAGATATGCTTTCTGCTCCTATGCATTATACAGGGTAATTCTGTGCAAATATAGCCCTTGAATAATGCATAGTTTAGCGATGCGGCTTTTAAGAAATCCGCCTGGTGTAAATATGCTTGATTTAGATCATCCAAATTATTATTGGAATTCATGTGTTTATAAAGCAACGTGCGGACAATTATAGGAAACTAAAGCTCTCTGGCAAAGTCTTCTACTAACTCCCCATTTAGTGAGCAAACCACATCATATACAATGTCTTGTGTTTAACTGGCTGTTTTTTATTGTAAAGGTTATAGTAACGGGGGGGGCTAGTGGGACATCGCTGCCACCTTTTACAAGATGTTTAGCATTCTGGTTTTCTCTGAGCAAAAAGTACTCCGTTGGGGGGGGGGGGTCAGGATGGGGGAGAGTACTCTTTATCGGGACAGGGTCATATATAGCAATTTTACCAGGTGAGAGAAATTGACAAAAACAGGAAAGGCTTAACACATTTAACGCATAACACAATAGCAAGGGATGCTCCAGACTAATCTCATCACACATACAACAATGGCCATCACACGAGAGGTGAAGGGATTAGGGAAATAACACTGAAATGTACACGAGACCGTGAGTTGTTCTTAATTCACATAGAAATCGAAAGGAAGTGAAAACACAAGATATTACAATTTAACCCTATAAAGCAATGTCATCAGTCATCAATTAAGGGTCCAGCATTGGTTACCAATTACATTCCAGCTACACCCCATTTACACTCAATTTAATAATTTTGGTATTTAAAATATTTTGTGCCCCCTTTTTGAGGGGGCTCTAATCGATATTGCAGAAAGTTTTGATAATTAATCCTCAGATCTGAGGGATGACCCTGATAGGTTCCTCGCTACACAGTAAATTCCAACAATCCGCCAAAAAGATTTGGCATCTGATAACTACAGCCTCTCTGGAGACATAACCTATTCACTTCCCGAGTGATAAATCTCTTAAAAGTGCCCGAAAAGGCTAAAGCTCACCTTTTAATTTATTCTTCCCCATACAGTGTCGGTTCTCTGAAAGCTCGACTGTATCACAATGAAAATGTATGTTACCGATTTATTTTAACGACTTCTAACTTGTCAATCAAAGGCATAAACCTTTTTTTTTGCCCAAGGTGAAAGTTTTCCAGCTTGTTCCAGACCCTGACCTCTTTTAGAGGAAAGATATCCTGGAAAAGGCGGTAATGAAGCTTTGCTTCGCCTTCCTGCAACTCTGTTATAAAAAAAAAAAAGAAACTGGTAACATTTTGGCTGCAGATTCTTCTGAATGGGTTTTGAAGCAAATGGGAACAGAGCTTTTTCTTTTTTCCTTTCTGTTTTTTTTACATCTTTTAGTTCTCTTTGATAAGCGCTTTATCTTTGCATTGTTTTCACACTTTAATATTAATGATTGTGAATGTTCATGCGGGTAATCTTGTAGTCTATGAAATGCAGCCATAGTGGAGGAACTATAGGTAACATTTTAAAGCTTCTTGTTGTATAGGACATTGGACCCATGAAATATGAAAATGACATATGGACGTTATGGGTAATTCTACATTAATATGCTGTAATTAGATGTTCACTGCCTGGCGTAGATGTCATTTGTAAAATTACGTAGTAGTTTCCTTCAAACTACAAATGGCTGGAAGCAGAGCAAAAGGGCGTAGATGACCTTTATGGCTTCTTTATCTGGGAAAGCACAGCAGCTTTTAAATCTTTACTGCCCTGCATGACATATTCATAAGTCTCCTGGTTAACGTAACCAGCTGGCCACCCAAGCAAGGAGTCGACATAAAAAATAGGACAGACTCATGAGGCTGGTAGCAAAATATAGAAAAACTTCTGTGTGGATAGTGTTTCAGTGAATGAGAAGCAAGCAGTCTTACATTTGCATGTTTTTTTAAAACCTTTAGCTTCTCACTGATATGGTTTTGAGGATAAGGATGGGACCAGCCTTGCATAGTTTGGATCATTGGTAAGATACAGGGTCCTAAATGTGTCTCGAAAACACGTCAAGAGTCAGGTTTCCTACAACGATTTGTGGAAATGAACCATGGGGTAACGAGTTGATCAAATACTAATGGGAGGAACGTTCTAGAAATACAAACAGGTTTGCAAGGTGAAGGACCCGTAAGCAACTTCACAGGAAGACTTGTGGAGATGGAGCATGAATACAGAAGTGTGAGGAGTAAGTTTGTATAAAGTGACATGTCAGCTTTGTAGCAACAGATGAGCTTTATTTTAGCACGTGCCAGCCTCTGCTTTATATATCAATTTATTCTTCTGTGTCATTAAATGTAGTATTTGTTCTTTGAGAAATAAACTCTGACATTTATGTAGACATTGCTTGTGGTGATGTCATATTAAGAAGCCAACCCTCATTCACAAATAACGCCGTGCTAATTGCTGTATAGCGTTGTTGATGATAAAGGTCTTAAATCCTTTCACGGCAGGTTTATCAGCTCCCTAGACCACCCTTGTAAACTCACGGTATACCACAAGGCAAGGTGTAAAATTGTAGCATTTGTCTAGCTATATGAGCTAAGACTTGTGTATAAGGAATGGGAATTCCAGGCGATAGTTAGGGCTTTTTTATTTCCCCAATCATGTTTTTATTTTTCTGGTGCCCAGGGTTTGTTGAGCCTTGCCATACACTGTGACGGGAGATCCTGCCCCCCGACTGGGTACACCTGCCAGATCGTTGCTTCCTTCACGATACTTTGGTGATTAACCCTCTCAGCGCTTGACAGAAGTAGCGTTAGAGAGATGAAGCGGGACTTCACCGGAATGGAGCCGTGCTGTAGCTGGCCGAAATCTATCTGATACAGCGCCGATACCGTCCTGACAAGGACAATAAGTGATTCTAGCAGCCCACCCCAAGCATCAGACAGAACCAATGTTGAGGTGAAAGCAAGGAACGCTTTATTGTGAAAACACACAGCCTTACATACTCTATCACATACTCAATCAGATAAGGATATAATCCCATCACCAAATAATACTCTGCTCAGACAGCCTGGCGCCACAATCGGCCACCAACCACAGCAATGCCTGTTTAACCCTAACTTGTTGGTTTCCGGGTGATCCCAAGGGAGCAGCGACTATCCCAGGGTGTTGATGGAGAAACCAGGGGTCCCTAGATGATTGGGTCCAAAAAAACGTCTTGATACTTGCACCACACCCTGAGTGATAGCAGTTTGAAGGTTCCCCAGGACAGTCCACAAAGCAACCGGGCAGAGGCTCCATAGCAGTGGCTGCTAAACCCGCTCAACAAAAGGTGCATAATAACCAGGGTTCCCAAGGGGGCCCCCTCTCCCAACCACCCCTCATCTGAGCTAAAGTTGTGCAAAATAGTGCTCTGGTGGGTCCAGGGGCATCCAAGATATTTAGGGTTAAAAAGTCCAGGAGGCACTCCTGCTTTGTAGTTCCAGAGAATTATGGTTAAGACCCAGTCAGATACAGGTCAAGGGTAATAAATATCCAATGGGTCTGGGTGACACAAGGGTGTGATTACACTTCTAGGAGCAACCAAAACAGGTAAACACAGCTGAAAGATGGGGGTTAAGTCCTCTGCAGCCCTGCTCCCGTGACATACGCTAACATACATTCACAACACAACACAACCCAATACAGTAACAGACACACGCTAACATCTTATACTCACAAACACTAAAACCTATCACTCTGCTCTCTTGTACAAACATGCTAACACTCTACGCACACTCTAACACTCCAACACTCATACACATGCGTACACACACTGGCTAACACTATACATATAAAATTACACTCTAACAGTATGCACACATACACACTGGATCTGGCCCTACAATACAGTAGACCTACTTACTCTGACACTATACATTATACACACTAGCTCTATACACACACTGACTCTTACACTGCAGTATACACACTCTGACTCTAGCACTATACATGTATACACTGTGACACTATAGTATACGCACATTCATATACACTACCCCCACTCAATCAGGCACCCTGTGCTTTCCGGGGGGGGGGGGCGGTTGAGGTGTGTGCCGTGCATTACATGACCCCATTGGGAGCCTAACACCCCCACAGTAAAGCACAGGGTGTCAGAATTCATGATGGCAATTCTGCAAAACCCTGGGTGCCAGGAAGTGGTTTCTAGTCGTCATGGAGACCCGGCGCCCGGAGTTTGTCAAGCCCTGCTCTATATGTCGGTGAGACAGTGTTTTATAATCTCACTATGTATTAAACTGCTTACTTTCTGGTGTATGTTTTGTATTTTAATGGCCAACTTTGTTTCCGTTAAACGTAGCGGCCTTTCTGTTCTTGATAAATGTGTCCGGTGGGTATGGAAAAAATATTATTGATGGCCTGACAATTTTGTATTTAGAACGCTGGCCAACTGATTCACACCTTGGTGTCTGTAAATATTTTTGGCGACTTTAAGCTGACATATTAAATGCATAGTAATTGAATGCTCTGCCAAAACCATTTATCTATTATCAATGTTCCAGAGCTTCTCAGGCAAATTTGTGTTCATTCCCTATGATCCCATAGCCTAGCCAAAGAGGAGAATATTTTTTTTCTAGTAAGAAAGGGGGGAAAAAACATTGATATGCTTTGTAAAAGTGTAAGAAATGGGACTTTCTATCGCAAGTTGAAAACACCTATACCTGTTTTTTTTTGCTCATTTAATTCAGCAGTCATAGTGGATGAATACGTTAGACATTTCACATGACTTACTAGGAAAGTACTGATACAATCACCCACTGTGCAATGAGTGTGTTTGATCGCGTCTTTAAACTCGGTAGTGTTTTTGGCTTATCGAGTATTTTTGTATTTTATTTTTTGTAGGTTATGCCACTTGGTGACCGGGGTCGACACATTCCTTGGTATTTTTTAAAAGACATTGTTTCTTCGGTCCGTCTCTCCTTAATTATTGTGGCTTGCAGATTTGTTTTATGATTCCGTACAGTGGTCTAACTTGATATCACTAAAATGATTTCTTTGATTTGTTTGACTGTTTAAAAATGCACATGCAGAATTTTTGGCAAATTGAAAAAGCTAATGAAAAATGATTTAATACTTATTATATAGGCCAAAGTCATGTTTCATGTATGTATGACTTCAACGAGTATCTAAAATAAACTTCACAGCGTGCTGGGTATTGAAGGTAGCTTGCAGTGGTGTTGCTAGGGGTGTGATAAATTTGTATTCTTTTCACATTTTTTCAGTGTTAGATGTTTAATCACTTTGACAAAATGTAAGTATTCCTAATAATTATAGAACGAAATAAAGCCGCCGATGTAAATACAATGGTCGTAGTGATCATAGGAGGCATTCTTGAAGTGTTTGTCAAGGTGGGATGCGGAGACCGTATTGGACATCAGAACGAAATGCTGTAGCAAAAAAAGTATACTGGAATTCAGTAAAATAGTACCGAGGTTGACCAAATTGCTTGGGGGAAAAAATAAGACTACCCTGTTTTTTTTTTCATGAGTAGTATCCTTAATATGTATACATTTTAGTAAACTTTACTGGGCATGAATTGCTCCAGTTTTCGCCAGTGTGTTAGATTGAATTTTACATAAACAATTGTCCGTCATATCCGAATCTGTTACAATTCATCACTGGCGTGTTATGTGATCTGGTTGCGGTAAAGTATTTACTTTAGAAAGAAGTTGATTTGTTAAAACTGTATAGCTTTTTTTGGTTGATTTGGTGCCGTAAAATGGTGATCTCCTGATTCACTGGTTGACTGCTCTTGGTGGTGACTCGGTGAGGATGTAGCTGCACAGTGATTATACCATCACTTATTTGTATTAAATACACAGCATTTTTTACACATTTCGGTCAATTGGACAATACAACCTCTACCTAGCCGTCATTTTTTACTTGATAGACAGTGCTTTATTAAACAAATACGTAGGCACATACTGCTTAATATAATAATTGGATAGGTAGGCTGCAGTTTTACACACATTTTCTTATTATTAGAATCCCACCAAAGCATTTCTCCCTTGTCGCATAAATTATTTTTATAGTTTTTTTTTTTCTGTTTTAATCATATTTTACATACATTTTGGCCGGCTACAAAGTTGTCATGTGTATGGTTTCTAGCTTCTTTATCTTGATATAATCTATGAGATAAACACATTGACTAATTGTCATACTGTCTCGTGGTTAATAATAAAATTGCTCAGTCCTAATCACCCAGACAGACATTCTGACTAATGCAGTCATATTGGGGAAAGTATTTCATTTACACTTCATTGATTCTGGCTGACTCAAGGCTCATGGGGGTATCTGAGATTACCCATGCGATGTTATGACAGTGACAAGTATAGTATTTTATATACACCCATCAGCCGTAACATTGTGACCACCTGCCTAATGTTGCGTAGGTCCCCCTTTTGCCGCCAGAAGACCCGTTGAGGCATGGATGCCATTTTACCTCTGAAGGTGTGCTGTGGTATCTGGCACCAAGACGTTAGCAGCAGATCCTTTAAGTCATGTGAGTTGGGAGGTTAATGGATGCACCCTGGTGCCATGTGTTCTCCAGGTAAGATAGCACCTGGCTATCCACGTGATGTTAAATGAAAGATGATTCATCAGACCAGGCCATTCTTCCTTTGCTCCTTGGTCCGGTTATTATGCTTACCTGCCCATTGTAGGTGCTTTCGGCAGGCCTTTCTATCAGAACCAGCATTAACTTTTTCAGCCATTCAAGCTACAGCAGCTGGTCTGGATTTGACCACACTGGACAGCCATTTGCACCCCCGACATACATTAGTGAGCCTTGGCCGCCCATGACCCTGTTGCCAGTTTACCGCTTTTCCTTCCTTGAACCACTTTTGATACTGAGCACTGTAGACTGGGAACACCCCACAAGAGATGCTCAGATCCTTATGCGTCCCAATTTTTTCCTGCTTCTAACGCATGAACTTTGAGGGTGTAATATTCACTTACTGCCTAATATATGCCGTCCACTCACAGGTGCCATGATGTCAAGATTATCGGTTATATTCACATTACCTGTCAGTAGTCATAATGTTATGGCTGATTGGTGTATGTGTAATGTTAGTCAGACTGTTATTGTATGTTGGATGGTGTGTGCATGTATTTGAGTGAAGTGTTGTCTTGTGTGAGCATAAGGTGTTGAGTGTGTTTATTGTGACATGACATGAGTGTGTATGCCGGAATACTATCGAGTTTGTATTAGTGTATGGTGTCGCTGTGTGTGCGTCTTTACCTGTATGATGTTAGATTGTCTGTGTGTATTGTTGTAAGGTGCTAGAATGTTTGTGTGTTAGTATTTGGTGTTTGTCCTTGGGGGGGGGGGCTTAAGGTTAGTGCCATCTGGGAGATGGAGAGAAGGAGCAGGAGACTGTATGACAGATGTGCTCTGCACAGTGTCACATGACCCGTGTATATAATAGCAAAGAACAGGCACAGTGATCTCCCTTCAAGGTACATTTCGGTTGCTTCCTTTATGTTTACTAACGTACTAATGCATTTATCAACCTTATTTAACCAACACTGAATTAGATTTTTCTCCAATTATTTTTTAATTACATTTTATTAAATGAAACAACCAGCAGGGAAAAGGAAAGAGCAATATTTATAATATAATAAGATCAGAGATATCCAACCTCCTGAAACAATAAGCATAGTAGAGAAAATCCAATCCGTATTCTAAACTTTTATTGGTGGTGTTTTTTCTTCAATTATTTAATGCATTTATCAATTTATTTAACAATAATTTAATTTATAAATTAACTTTTGTACATCAAATTACTGGTAATTGGTTTATCGGCATATTAAATAGATTATTTTCACTATTTTTTTTTTAGTAAATGGATTTTTGTTAATATATATTTGCCAAATATTTAATGTATGGATCAATTCTTTTTATTAACTTTACTATTAAGTACATATTTTGTGAGATATCTTTGTATTTAGAATAATACATTTTTCTGTATATAAATATAATAATTAAGGGGAAATACAGCAGGCGGAGGGAAGATTAGACTGAAACGTAAAATATATGCATGTATATAATTTGACTTATTCAGAGCCATAACAATGAGACAATGAGAACCCCCCCCTATTTTCTTGGTTACTTCTACCTATCAGTTATTGATATTACCCTCCTACACGGTCCCTGCCACTTTACCTCATCAACGAGCGCCAAAGGGTCTAATAAATCCAAACGCATTCTCGTCCCTTTTGCTCTTTTTCATTAGTGTAGCCTGTCTCCTACATCCAAACCAAGGCTGTCAGCCCCTGATCTAGCGTCACAATGGCTTTGGGTGACATTTACTGATGGGGGGGCCCTTTTGATTCTCCGTTTCTGCAGTGCCTTTGTTAGGCTTACCAGCTGTGATTTTGGCTGTTTTACTGCTAGGTCATTTATCTGGCCTGGAGCATTGCCATCCCTTCCCCAAATTACTCTCAGATCTTGGTTATTTTATGCTACAAATTCACGTGTGATTTATCCAGTATCTTTGCCTTTTGGATGGCAGTCCTGTTTTCTTTTTTGTTTGCTTGTTTTGTTTTTTTTATGACTTTGGCCAGGCCGGCACGTAAAGAACTGTAGCTTTCTTTAGAAATTGCTTTATATTTCTTCTAAGAATAGTACCACGTTGCTGCAGGTTATAAAAGATGTGCCTCTAATCAGTCGTATCTATGGAATATAAAGGGGATTGTTTATCAATAGATGAACCTGCTTATTGATCTACCGAATCGTTTGAACCAGGATTTTCCCTTTTATGCTCTTTATTTAAAAAAAAAAACAGTTCATTTTTTTTTTTTTTTTTTTGGTTTTTAATCAAAAAAGAAAACGGGCTAAAATGTATGGTTTTGCATCATTATCCAAAACACCCTTCAAAAATATGTTCTGTAAATCCACAAGAAGCGGTCCTGCAATGGTATTCTATGAGTACATACATTGGACTTTGTTAAAAGCAAAGTGCTGAGCCTTTACCGGTTGGATTTCCGCTCCATCGATCGGATACAGGAAGCTGTCCTGTGAAATGGCGAGAGAACCTGCGCGCATTCAGGGTTGATTTGGTAAACTTGGCAAATAAAATATGTCCTTTCTACTCTTTTATAGAGTTTATATAACAAGTAGTATATAACATAGAAATGACCTACAGAAACTGGTGTGGAGGGCCCTGCTCAAACAAGCTTACACTTTTCTTTTTAGAGCAATGTTTATAAACGCGTCCAATGACAGAGAATTGCTCATTATTCATAGCAACGTTTTATTACAGATGTCTGTGAAACCTGAAAAGCACCGCTAGTGATGTTTTCAGTTGGACTTTACCTGAGGCTCAAGATAAACCCAGCAAGGCCCATTGGAAGCAATGAAACTAATTTTACATGTACGGTATACAAAAAGGAAGAACTACGTAGCAACGTGCATACTGTGACCCAATGAAAGGTCCAAGGCCGTGGTTGTTTCTTTACTCCACAACAGGGCACCAAATATATCCAGCAGAGCGCATGGAGAGCAATTATCTTCAACGGCTCCCAACAATCTCTTGGGAAATTTGGGATAAGGTTCAGAGAGGGCAATTAATAAAGTTTGTTGGTAGCAGAATCTCACCAGGGTATTTGTATGTTAATCTATAGCAACCTCAAACAACAAACCTCTAACAACAAATATAAAGCATTTAATAGGTGATGGGGAGAAAAAAAAAAAAAAGAGAAAAGCACTGGAGACCATAGAGTCATTAGACAAGCGTGCCTGAAAAGTAGATTTCCTAGCTGTTATGAGCTGCATCATCCACGACCTTTTTCGCTTTTAGCTGGATCGGTATCATGGGATCTGTAGTTCACCGTTGGCTTGAACGTTCTTGCACTGTCTTTTTGGTAAACATACAAATTGTTTACAGCAATGACTGTAACAACGGCTGGAAAAAGTTTTATGTACGAGGTATGAACCTTGCAAACAAGTTGAGTAGGCAGCACACAATGTCTCATTATAATTGTCTTTATATAGCGCCAAGAATGAACGCAGCGCTTCTTTACAATACATACCTTCAAAGGGTGTGAGAAAACTAGAGCTGACAGACTACAGGCAAACTACTCACAAGTTTACAATCTACATCCGAAGAGAATGGTCTCCAGCGTAAGGCTGACCACATCTCCTGCATAGTATTTAGCTGCTGCATGGTGACAGGAGTGATCGTGTCTGCAGAATCTCCCCCATGCATGCGCGAGGGGGCACCTTGAACATTTAGGGACATTAATGTGTATATGGGGGTTAGGCTGATCCTTTATTTTTAATGATGGCACTGATCCAGTTTTAATTTATATATATTTTGTTTATTTACACTTTACAACTAAACTCAAGTATTGAGTTATAGACCTTTAGGTGGTTAAGTGGTTTCAGAAGAAAAAAAGCAATTGCTTGGGTACATTAAATTAATGTAATTTGTTGACTTAAGGCGTGTGGTCTTTGGCATTAGATTTTAAAGGGGAAATATTTGAGATATATATATATAGTTCTCTATATAGTAATTCAGTTTAATATTGAGCGTAGGTTTTTATTTAAATTTTTCCTAGTATGCTTACTTCATCTACAGACCGTCTGGTTACCATTGTAGGCCGTCATGTTATATTTTGCATGACTACTCGCTACTCATATGCTTCTATGCCAATGATGTTTGTGTTTGATTCCTAAATTCCTTTCCTCCACAGACTTTCATGAGTAAATGGGTCCCCCTACATGACTAAGACTGAACCATGTTGTTTACCACAACACAATATAAGTCAGCGTTTGCTCTTGAAACTTATTTTACTTTTGACCCATTGCGGGGTTAATCTCAACCATTTATGGACGCACACATTTTACTGACTACCACCAACTACTACTATCAACTATAAAATTTTACTTAACATGCAACATTGGCCCATGCAGGACAACCCCCCCCTCAAAAAAAATATTTCAAATTCTAATTTATCTAACTCGTGCCCCCAATGACCCCCTTAAGAATTGCTTTAATACTTTTAATACCCAATACCTAATACAATATATTGGATTACATGTCTAATCTTGGGTACTCTATATGAGGGGTGATCTATAAGCAGCACTATGTTACTGTTTCTTAGAGGATGGCCTTATTGGGTTTTCTTGCTTAGTAATCACGGTTTACCTCTCATCAAATATCCCAGAATTTGTTTTATGCGTAGCTTTTCTAGGCTATGACAAATACTTCCATTATTTCAATGCCCTTATTTGCTCACTTGTAAGACCCTCAAAAATTGTATATTAATAAAAATAGAGCCTGAATATAAGACTACCCCATAAGAAAAAAATGTTTTATTAGTAAATATTCACATGAAAACATTTTTTTCATATTTAATAAAAACTGATTGAGAAAATGCACTTTTTGTTTTTATTTCCTTTAATTTGCCAACCTGCCCCCCCATATATGCACACCTGCCCCACGGTTTGCTACTCTGCCCCCAGATATGCTATATACCCCCCGATTTACTGATGCATCCCTACACTTGTCCCCCGTGTGCCAGACTCCCTGGTGTCAAGTGGGGCAGCCTGTGGAAGTCTGCGCAATGCGCTTATACAACCTTCGCTGCAAACCGGTACTTCCGCCGGGCACAAGTGCCAACAGCAGCCGACAGCAGCGGAGGTTGTGCATCTCGCAGACGTTCACCAGAGAGGAGGATCCAGGATCCCCTGCGGTGCTGCGGGGGATCTGGATCTTAGTCTTGTAGTAAGACCTCCTATTTGAGGTCTGATTATTAGACAACCTCAAATTTAAGGCTAGGGGTATTTTTGGTCTTATAATTGAGCAAACAGGGCAGTTTAGTCCAAGAGACGCACAAGTACAAAACTGACTTGTAGGCATGCATCAGCAAAGGCTGTACACCAATTTATGATTGCACGTAGAGCCTATGTAATGATTTAGGTCTGTATCCTATTGGGCCTATTAAGTAATTATTGGCCAGGGATCAAGACACGTTTCCAGTATTGGAATATTAACGCTCTCTATTGTACTTGGCACGGGCAAGCGATATGTCATTGTACACTAATTAAGTCCTCTTATAAACACAATTCAAGTGCTTTACCTAATCCAGAGTCCTCAAGATAGCATCTGTTTCATTTTCTCCCTGACTGTTTGCTTTCAATCCTAGCATTTATATGTAAACAAAAGCTAGAGAGCTCTCCTGGGACTGGGAAATGGCTATTAAAACTGTTTTAATCTGATGGATTGCAGGATTTAATGTAATTCACTACTAAGCGAGGCCTGGCACTCTATGAACTTGTATTAAATTTCATATATGCTTTTTTGTTTTTTTTAGGCCTACTTAAAATAGGAAATTAAATGTCTGAAAACATGCAATGATAAACTTATACTGCCATCTAAATCCCACCGTAAAGTCCAAGTTCTAGTGGGAAATAATAAATAATAGTTTCTTCTTGGAACCACAGCTCCACCACAGATAACTTGTTGACCCTCCATGAAGCCTTTGACTTAATGGAATATCACAATTTACTGTACATAATACATTAGGTTGCCCGCAGGCTCTTGCGAGCTTCCAATCTAGTCGTTGGTTGAGGGGGAAGTGAGACAATAGATGGCTGCTTGGATGGGGATGAGTTGATTTGGTTCTGATGGTGTTGTAGCCGCTTTCTGGTGGTACCTGGTATGTCGCTTCCCTCCCGTTTAACTCCGGTGTAACTCTTACATAGCCACTTATAAGGAGGCCACTAGGGGAGAGGCCTCAGCAGCTACATTTCCAAGCCAGGTCTAGGAATACTTAGGGCTTCCTCACAAGTGGTCAGATAAGGTGATTGCAAACAGGAGGCAGATGGCTCATACCTTGGCTAACAAATGCAATTAAGCTAGACTAGAGGGCACCAAATTTAACCCTTTGATAGCAGCAGGGTATGGAGGCAGGATACAGACATACCAGGTGGAAAACAGGGGGAACAGCAGGAGATGAGGGGTTCAAATGAAATATGGGATGTTCATACCTGTAAGAGAAGGAGATATGGCAGACTTTAGTGATTGCCAGAGGATGGATGAAAGCATGAAGACCAGGGATGGATGTCTGGATAGTCCAGTGTAACATAGCCGCTTATAAGGAGGCCACTTGGGGAGATGCCACAGCAGCTACATAATGTGTCACTTATACAAACACCAACAGTGCTAAGGAACCTTGTGGTTCACCAACATAGGGTTGCCAGAAATTGATGTTTCTATGATTGGGATTGATATTTTTTAATGTACTGTCCTCCATCTGATAAATGCTAATTGAAACCACTAGCGTGTGCTGCAGAAATTGACGTTAATGTCGCCTTTCTACTAAGTGTGATGCTTTTTAAAAAAGCTGCTTTTTCTTGTTATCAAAAGGTGTCATAAAAACATTGTTTTTGGTCGTAATGTATTTCACTGGCCTTATGGTACATTTTGTTATGGTATTAATGCAACAATAATGCAAACTACTGTGACAGTTCCTAAGGGGAATGGGCAATCAGTCCAAACTACGTGCAACAAGTGCCGAGAACAGAGATCACATTAAAGAAGTTTTATTTTTAATGATTTTTGCATGCTGGGTTTTTTATACTCTAAAGATATATTGAGTAGCTCCCATTATCACGCTTTAGCTTAGAATATGGCCATATACATGACAATGGTCCTTTGTTCGGTCATACTCTATATGAGTTTTTGGTGCACTTGTTCATTTTGTTGGAATGACGTTTTCATGTAACAGCAGATATTTTGATTGTCAGATAAATGTCTTAAAGCCTTGCGTAATAAAAATAACGTATACCGATGGCGTTTATATCGTCGTCGTCAGGGGTTCTCAGTAGATATTGGAAATGAAATCACACACATGCCCATTTCATTACCTTGGATAAGCACACAGATCGTATGATTGTCCCAGTGGGAGAATCCAAGTGTATTTCAAGTGAGACCCGTCGCTAGGATCAGGAGGTCAGACGTTGTAGGTTAAATGTCATTGAAGAAGAAAAAAAACCACCGTTATTAATAATGACCCGACGAACCCTTATTTCATCGCCAGTTTTTTTTTGACAATATGGCAAAGTATTATTATTTTTTTTGCACTACATAGTTGGTTTTTAGAGTATTGCTTTCCTGTTTTTTTTTCTTCTCTTGTAGATGTGAGCAATCATATGATGAGCTAGGAGAAAGCAAGCAGCTCACGTCTAAGCTCCCAAAATCACGTACAGTGCATGTTTTCATAATAAGTAACTGACGTGCCGTCATTGCACACTCGTCTTCCTTTCAGTCATGCTGTGAGCTGTCCTGCTAGTTAAGTAAGCACTCCCTGAAAAATGCATAGAAATGACCCAATTATAAGAGTATATAAGGAAATTGAGGAAATCCTGACATATTATTTACGTATTTTCATATTAGTTTGAAGGTTTTTTCCAGTTTTATCGGTCAAATCCGCCCAACAATTTTTTGATGGCATTCCGAAAGCAGAATGTCTGGACCAACTCCACCAAAAAACCACAAGACCGTATAACCAAGACCGAGTGTTTGTCTAATAGATTGAGCCAAGGTTACAACTAGTACTCGTACACACATCAGATACGCTGATGTAGGGAAACCTTCCGTTACAACTACATCTGTCCAGAAGTTCTTCAAACCTACTGATGTGATCGTAAAATAAAAAAATATATATATTGGTGTCTATCCACCTTTAAAATTAAGTTTTCTCTAAATTAAGCTTGCAGGTATTGGCTATTCTAGCGAGCAGGGACGCCATGTCTCCTAATGTCCTTTTGGCAAACATTTATTTTATTTTATTGATCTCTCGAGCCGACTGGCTCCCCGCGATCTATTAGGTTATTAAAACTGTCTGCCTCGCTTGTTAATTGGATATGATTTCCATTGGTAAGACTGGCAGAGAATGCATGTAGCCTGGATACCGCGTATTAAACGGCACATAATGATACGTTAGTAAAGACTCCATATTTCCCATTATGTCATTAGTCCCCCCCCCCCCCAAACAATCACTGATAGACTATGCTTTCCATGTAAATTTTGCCTGTGCTTGTCACGAGGATGTATTTATGCTTTTTAGGTGTATAGGTTTACAGTTGCATGTATAGCGTAATAAAATAACGCTGTGGTTAGAAAAATGTTACATTTCTGAAAGGCTTATTTAATTATCGTGCAAATGTCATTGTAGATTTTCTTTTGTACTTTTTGCTCCCTTTAATTGCATTACTTTTAATTTGCTTTTAATATATAATGTTCCTTGGTTTCATTCACATCGTGTGGAGTTAAAGAAGATGCTTATGGATCCCAGGCATGGATTTGCGCGGCCCTCGTTTGCTTTGAGATCTAGAAAGATGCGATGTGTTGCTCATACCATGCCTTTTAAACAGCTCCTCTTTTGACACGTTGCGCATAAACCAGAGCTGTTTTTTGATGTTTGCCTTTCTCTTCTGTGTTGCAGTTGGGGTGATAAGGTGCCCGGTGTGCAGACAAGAGTGCAGACAGATTGATCTGGTGGATAATTATTTTGTGAAGGACACCTCGGAATTACCGAGCAGCAGTGATGAAAAGTCTGAGCAGGTATGATATTCTCTAACTGACTTAAGCCTCCTGTACTGGCAGCAATGCAGCCGTTTATTTTTTTATTTTTATTTTTTAATTGAACGTTTCTGTGAAATAAGTTTTTTATTTATTTTTACTGTAATATGAGCTGTGTGATTACAATTCTTGTTCTAGAATTGGAATTTCTTAAATGTGTTGCTTTTTATTTTTCCTGCTTTTTACTTTCAACCGCCCAGGTGAGGTATGTTAGGAAATAGCGGTTTGTGGCTCCATGATTGCCCGTATTTTAAGCTGCATAATGTCCACATTTTTTTTGTGTGGTATGATTGCATTAATTCTGTCGTCGGTGGATCACTAAATTTCTAGAGCTAATCGACAATTTGAATGTTTGGGTTGAGCCATCAGAGAAAATATGCTCACTTCCTATTGTGTTAGTTGAAGAGAGAAACAATTCTGCTATTTATATTTTTTTTTTAAATGTATGCGTTCCATAGGGACTTTTGTTAAATTGGTTTAAGGGTTTGGTGAGCTCATGACTGCTTGTACTCATAGATCCATTGGCATAATTGATGAAATGCTTCTTTAGAGTTTAAACACACTATGTGGAATTGGTTAACCTTTGTTTTGAGCGGTTCTACAGTTGGATTAAGCATACATGTTTTAGTTAAATACATGATTAAAACAGTTGCTTGCATGTAAAATAACAAACCAAGGCCTAAGTTAAAAGAACATGAAAACTATGAATATTTAAAATTCACTTTTGATTTACTATTTTAACCCCTTAATGACAAAGCCTATAAATGTAGGGGCTCAAAATGCATTGTTTTCAATGGATTTAGGGACCGCCCATTGTCCTTAAGGGGTTTAAAAATGTGTACTTGTCTGATTAGCAGGCAGAGCAATTGAATATCGCAAACGTAATTTATGCAGAACAAAATGAATAGGCTACTTTACTGGAGAAGCAACGGGGAGAAATAGACTGGATAGACCATCCCTATTTCACACATCCCTCTAACGTCACAAGTACGGTTGGCCATAGTCTCTCAGTGCATCCTCTGGATACATCCATCACTGTTGGGTAGCCCAAGAGTTGAGTTTTGAAGCTGCAGCCAATACAAATCAATCTTCTTAACATTTACGTCAGCGGTTGGGGCAGGGGGTTTGTAAAAATATGACCGATCCTCTGTAAAGGTATAAAGTGTTGGAGAACAAGCCATGTAATGTCATTTTGGGAACTCGTTGAGATCTCCGTAACAGCTAGTAAATGGCTCAAAGCAGACAGGGAATTCACTTTTAAGCGGCAGAGCCAGGTGGGGGCAGAAACGCAGCAGAAATTCACGTGCATTTTTTGAGCAGGAAAACTCATTTTTTTGTGTTTTTGGTAAACTGATGTTTAAGCAGTTAGTAAAATGAAAATTGCTTCCAGTCATTGAATGCTTATTATAAAGTATATTTCTTATAAATTAGTTATATCTTTAGTATCGTTTTTTTCCTTTTTTTTGCGGTATTAAAGCATGTTGGCGTTGTTACTGTATCGAATGATTGACAAATGTCAGTTCTATTACGTTTTCCATCTCTTATTTTTCACCAACCACCCAACAGCTATCAGACTGGTTGTTGATCCAGTGGGCCAAACTTTTTTTTTTCTATCAGACGGTTCCATAAAAGAGAATAGCTGTCTCGCTAGAGTTTAATGCATCTTTGGACAGTTAAAAGCTTGAAGTCATCAGTGTGTATATGATTCCTAAACCCGTTTTCTTTGAACTAGGTTTGTACAAGTTGTGAAGACAATGCGAGTGCGGTGGGGTTTTGTGTGGAATGTGGGGAATGGCTCTGTAAAACCTGTATAGAAGCACACCAAAGGGTTAAATTCACCAAGGACCACATGATAACAAAGAAAGAAGATGTATCTTCAGGTAACGTATCACACGTTAATGGCGGTCAAAGTATAGATGACCATATCCGCTTTGATGCAAGGTAAAATTGTAGCTCTGCACCATAAGAACAAAACAAACTATGTATAAAGCGATGGTCCGTTTTCTTATTTGCCCATTGTCAAAAAAGAGTGCTTTTACTATATAATGCCAAAATTATTTCATTAATGCCGTCTTCACCCACATCTATAAAATTCAGTGACGGGGTGTGTGGCTCCTTTATAACTGCGGAACATAAAACTGTTATAGAGCATCTATAATCCATACTATTTTGTTGAATGAAAATGTAAAGTTATTACAGAGCAAGGATGCCAGCGTACTAATCTGTTCTGCGGGTGAGCTCAACATTTCTATACCTCCGTGCTCAAGTGAAAAACAGATGTCTTAAAGACCTCACGACATGTTAACAGGGATGCTTTTGTCTTGGTTAAGTTCTTGTTCTAATGCTGAGGGCAGGTAAACCATTATTTCTGATATATAACTCTGTACATTTTTTTTGAACCGGACGGGCCTCGGCAATTTGATTTAGAGCTTGTGGCACATAGTTAGAAAATGGGGATCTGACCTGGGGTCTCTTTGGCATATGAAAATTTGTATGGATCTTAAATTTGTCTAATGGAATATGTATTAGATCTGTCCACTATAATGAAGTGGGCAGCCGTCCATCTAGTCTACAGTGCTGGTTTTCCACGACATCTTGCAATGTGTGTGTAAACGATTCCATCCCTACTTCCTCCCATCACATCTGTGCCGTTGATTGATCCTCTGCATGTAATCAAAGCAGCTGCAAAGGCTAAATAAATAAAAAGTTTGGCTAGAAATGATTGACCTATTTGGTTAAAAGCCCAGCCGTTTCTAAAGGCAGCTCCCACAGGTCTGTCTTACCCACCGTATTTTGTTATGGGTAGGTTATCTAGCATGGTTATCTTTTGCATGGGGGCTCCCTCAGTTCGCATTTTCACAGTGAGATTTACCGTAAATCCAGTGTTTTCCACAGTTGAATGTCTCTCATAGCCCGGCTTCAGACATTAAAGGGCAGCACTAGCCTGAGCTGACATCGCTTGCACCGCGATCAAGAACTACTTTCTCAAATAGAGGACTATGTGTAGGTGGGCACGGGAAGTAAACAAGGAAACCCAGAAGTAATTGAGTTCTTATTTAGGAAACTTTTCCCAGCAATGTTTCTTACAGCCATAGACTGGTAACTCAAAGATATAATTATGGTTGCAGTTCCCCTTTAAGTTAATGGTCCATGACCAGATTCACCCCTACACAACAAACCAGGAGCAGGAATAGGATGCCAGAGACCGGTGCTGTCCTGTCCTAGGGCCGACCCTGCTTAAAATGAGATAAACATCCGCATTGTGTTCCCGTTGCCGCGGTCACTAGCAGCGGCTGATGTAATTTCAGAAAGTGTCCTCATGTTTCTAGATGACACGTCAAGTATTAAGTATTCTCTGCGCTCGGAGCCTGTAATACTAGCGATTCATCAAATTAGATATTTATGTCTCACTTTATATTAAAATCAAAAACTATGATTAGATGTCTCCTGCCACTGAACGAGATCAATGCCACTTGAACAATTTTCTTGGTCCTCGTATAACAGAAGAATGTAGTTGTAGTGAAAAAATGGTGCTTTAAAGGTAAATCTCTGTGGCTCTTGCTGTCTTTTTTGCCTTTGTGAGAAACTAAAAAGTGTTCAGAGTATAGTACTCCTAGAAAGGTGAAAAGAAAAAACCCCACCTGCTAAATGTTTTCTTATTTTGTACCTTAAGTGGACATTTAGGGAATATGTAACTATCCTGTTTTCATAAAAACCATAAAAGGATTGGACTTTATCACCCACTAGGTAGGTAGTGCGGTCACCTCCTGCCTTAGCGTTCCTGTAGCCCCCAGGTCCCCAGTGTGGTTTTAATAATAGTTTTGTTTTTCACTTAATTTACATATAATTTTGATAACCCACTGTACATCCACTCCAATGAATGTGTACATAAGACTGTAGTTTCTTAAAGGGGAAGTCCTATGGAGAGAGTTTTTTTTTCCCCTCCATTTTTTCCCCCGATACACTTCCTTTATCTTGAAGACCTCGAGGTTGTCGTTTAGTTTGAAGTTTTTGGTGCCTTCCCCTGCTCTGTCTCTTCACTAAAGCTCATCCTTTATGGCACTGCCAGAGAAGTCTTTCTCCATAGACTTCTGACATTAGACATAGTGTCTGCCTGGGTGATTAAGATCAAGCAATTAATTTGTTTATCACAATATGAAGTTCGCATAGTAGATTGGGCCAAGAGAACTAGAATGCACGGAATAGCCGGCATATGCAGCCAGGGCCGCCATCAGAAACCTTGAGGCCCTGTACAATGCTTGGGCCCCAATTCCCCTCTCATCAGCCTGCCCTTGTCCATCCCACTGTCCCACCCATAGCTCCACCCAGTATCCCACCTTAAGATGCTTCCACAAGCACACCTTATGGGAACAGCGGCGAGCTTAGGGTTAGTGGCATCTGGGTGCAATATTTCCTTAAGGCCCACTATTGCTAACTCACATACAGATGAACACGCGAACTCACTCAACCATCTGTACACTCACATAACACACATTCTATCTCCTGTTACTACTCTCCCCTTCACAGATGTCACTAACCCTAGGCTCACCCCTGACACGCTAACATCATATGTGACATACTATCACAGACAATTTTTTTTTACTGTTAGACGCACAAGCTACCACTCTAGCTAAATGCCGAGGGAGGCTGGTGCTACGGGTGTCTGCCGGTGTCTCTGGGGGGAGCTGGTCCTCGTGAGGCTTTTTTCGACCAGAGCAGTCGTGCCTGGCCACCCTGTCCTGCCAAGTGAGAGAGATAAACCCACCCTGATGGCGACTCTCTGTATGCAGCTACCTGAAAACATACCCGAAAAAGTAGAACTCTTTTATAGGAGAAATCGCCAGTTTGAAAAGGTTATTTTAATTTGGTGCCGGTAAATAAATGGTGAGACCCCCTTGAAGAGTCATTTGTTAAACGTACAACCTTGTGTTCTTGCAGAAGCCGTGGGAGCGTCGGGTCAGCGCCCGGTGTTTTGTCCGGTCCACAAGCAAGAGCAGCTCAAACTCTTCTGTGAAACATGCGATAGACTGACGTGTCGGGACTGCCAGTTACTGGAGCACAAAGAACACAGGTAACCCCATCCAGGCCATCGCTTTCTGTCTACTGATGCAGTGCATTGCTTGTGAGGAAATATGCCCAGCCATGCCGCTCAGGTTGTTTACCAAATGCTATGTAAAACATGTTCTGTAGCTTGCGATAAACAAAGCTGGATGAACCGGAATGCCTATTGACTTTACTGAGCACACACAATATTTGTTGTCAGTCTGTGTAATGCAGTTAGCGCCTGTTTTTCCAAGTCTGAGCTGCTGGATACAATAGTTATGTTTTGTGATACAAGTATATTAACGGACGCTTTAAATATAGATGTTATTACTGGGTTCCTTTTTTATATTGCATTTATCTATTGCATTTATACCTTGTTACTCGGTTTATGACATTAAAAAGTAGTGAAGCCACTGCTTTCTCTCGCAAGTGCTGGGTAATCCTTACAGGCCAGTGGTAGCTTTGTGCTATGGATAGCAGTATGTTCTTCACAAAGTACTGATGCCCTAAAGGAATATGCCATCAAAACTGAAATGTTTGTGAATACATATTCACTTATGTCTCTTGCTCATTCACTTTATTTACTCAAATATTTAATGTACACACATGCAAAAAAAGTCAGCCACCCCCCAATCTCCCCCTGGCTCAGGTTCCTATGTGAAGTGTAAGCCCTTTTTTGTGTGTTCAAAAGTAGCAGAGTGCAAGAGCTCAGCATAGTTATTTAAATGCTTGATCCATGGGGAAAATATCCTGTTTTCTGCATTTAAGAAATCATTGCTGTTAGTAATCGCACTATGACTAGAAAGAAAACTGATATATGGACACATAAATATGTGTAAAATGAACATTTTAACGCATTGCTGGGCATCCAACAAAGAGGAGACCCCAGGAACTTTAAATAGAAACCTTTTCCATTGTGAAAATCGACAGACGGCGTGGTGGTTTACAGGTTTGTAAACGGGGACCCCTGTTAGCAATAAATCAGATCATATATCAATGTGAGCAGCAGAATAGCATCTTACAATTTAACTATTAAGTGATTAAAGCAGTTTTCCCTGATGCAGTTGCCCTTTTTGACTACAGTATATAATGCAGCTAATACGAAATTAATAGAACTCCATATCCCACTCACAGCCGGAAAGAGAAAATAACTAATCCCAAGGATCGGTTAAAGGGAGAGCTCTGTTTGTGCACTTAGGACAAGGATATTCTGTGTGGACTTCCGATCGTTCACTGCTATTAAGTGCAATTTAGTTTTTTAAGCTATTGCTATAAACTAGACCACTTCCCTATAGTCTTTGAAACTGATCCTTCAGGCTCCTAGTGCTCCAAACAGTTGAGGCGACTTACTGGTTTATGAAATTGTAGTTATTACTGCAATCTGGGTGAGGCTTATAATACCGTTAACACAGCAGGATGTTACTGACCGTTTGGATACAACAAAGACCATTTGTGAGCGCAGTTGTCCCGGTGGAGGAATTGTATACTTAAATGCATTCTATAATATAGATATAGATTGAAAACTTACCTAGATTGTAAGTTCCTGCGGGAACAGGGCCCTTCATTCCTCTTGTATCTGTATGTCAATTGCTGTATTGTACTTGTTGTTATCTGTAACATTTTCATCTTTGCACTGCATAAATAAAGTAAGTAAAGTAATAATAATTTCTTAACCCCCGGTTTAGCGACCCATTGTCCTTAAGGGGTTAATGAAGCTGGAAAACCATATTTTGTCAAGGAGTTTAATAAGATGTATGCAAAATATTCAGGTATAATCTATGTGCCAAAGTACAATCAAAGCTATTTGATTGGAAGGAGCTGAAAAATTATTTTTTGTCTTCTCCAGCCGCATGTTTTGCTGTATGCAGCTTGGCTTCTTCATGTTTTGCATCCACAATACCATTTTTTTAATGGTGTAGTCATGCCTGGTCCCCCCCCAGAATTTAATTCAGTAGACTCCATTTGCAGTCAAATTCAATTTTTTTTTTAAAACTACTGGCACAAAAGGGTTCAGTGAATGAGACCTTTAAGCCAGGACCACTGGCTAGAACATTCCAATATGGAAGTAAGCAAACTCAACCCTTACCGTAAAAATGTGCATTTAATAAAGGATTGAAAAAATGATATAAAAAAATGTACATTTAATAAAGGATTGAAAAAATGATATATTGTTTCGTTATTTGAACATTAATTTATATATTCTACAGAAAAAAAAATCTAACCAGATGATTTGGGTCCGTAAAAACAATCGGCACAAATTGTGTTATTGAATGTTTTGTCATTTTAAGTTACTATATGCTTAATTGTCTTTCAAAGCAAATATACCAGTTGAGTAATACATTAATTGCCATGTAGCCGCTATAACAGAATGTGTCTGGTGTGGAACGGTTATAGAGGCAGATGTATTCTTTGACTAATAGGTTCTGCTACCCTTTCACGAATGATGTATAATGTGTGTTTCTTGTGCCCGCAGTAATCTTTCAAACCTGGCAGCACAACGGGTGCATTGTGGCAAGGGTTTTTAAGGAAGCCGGCCAGTACAGACAGCAGGCCTGAACTAAAGATCACCATTTTCAATCATTTCTGCTAAACCAAAGTGCTTTTTTTCCAGTAACAATACGCTCTCTTAATCACAGTTTACCAGTGGAAATGCAGCACCGATATATGTATTAGTAACACACATCCTTAATACATACTCATATTAGTCAACGCATAATGTGACCTGTGTGTAATATGGGCGCCAATAATAATAATAAAAAACCCCCACTACTTCTCGCATTGCGTTTTTAGTATTAACAACCGTGCATAAATCAAAGAATTATGGATTTGCTTTTAATCCTAAACTTGGAATTCCCTTCATAGCTGTTCTGCTTCAATCTATAATTCAAAATATCTTCAGTGATTATGTTTAAAAGGATCCCTCCACGTTAATCATATATTATAAATATAGCTTTTATATATAAAATCGCCATGTTTTAGGAATATGTGCACATTTTTTTATTTTATTTTTAACACCCATTGGTTTTATGGCAATAATAAAATGGTAACTTTTTTTGTCAACAAACTTGAGTTTACCAGCAAACACTCGGGTTGCTTTATACAGGAGGGGGTCTGTGCTACTTTCAAACCAATGTTTCTTATAAATGTGATAAGTACTTTTTTTGTTGGTTTATAAATAGTATGTATGCTTCATGTTATCCTGTATATGACAAAAGAGGGTGTATTGGGATGGGCAAAAGAACATATGGGTCATTCCATATGTATTTGTATATGAAATAAAATGGAACAGTCATACTTTATTAATCTGTCCGTAATAGATTTGCTATACTTAAGCTCCTTCCCTTTGTTGTCGTTGGCACCGTTGTCTGTGACGAGCATCGGTTCTATGGCACTGCTGGGTTCTGTCCAGAATCCAACTGCCTGCGGAACTGAACTGGGTGTGTGACCAAGCAAAACCGGACTTACAGGGTTCGGTGACTTAAAAGGCAGCCGGGGTCAGGCAAACAAGCGGTGCTTCTCATGGATACGCTACATATGGTACACAATGACCATTACAGATGTGCGCTCATTTCGTTGACTTTGTACAACACAAGGGATGTTGGCCGACGCTCCGAAAGATGCTCAAGAACGCATGAAAGTATTTTGAGAACGTTTTTAGTGATGCACGAAGCCTTGCTTTTAGAGGCAGCTCATGGGTTAGTAGAGAAGCTTAGAAGTAAAAAGCTGCAACCGAAGTTCAAACCAAAGCTGAATTCTCGATCCATTACAGTTTATTTTCTAAATTGTGGCTGCCTCTGCCTGTTGAATGGATGGCCAGATGATGCTTGATATTGCAGTTGGCAATAATATAGTAGAAAAATGTGCCACTAGTGTTCATAGTAATAAAATATCATCGTTTAAGTTGGGATTTCTTTCCTTCACAAAGTTAACCACTGTATATGTTTTCCAGGTACCAGTTTTTGGAGGAGGCATTTCAGAATCAAAAAGGAGCTATTGAAAACTTACTTGCCAAGCTCCTGGAAAAGAAGAATTATGTAAATTTTGCTGCTACTCAGGTCCAAAACAGGTAGCTACAATTCATTGTTTAGTTCTAACGTTGCATTCTGTTTCAAATTGTTAACCTTGCCAATATACTTAATTTGCCGGTATAATTAATATCAGAGCTTCAGGAAATTATTTCGGCTGTGTAGAAAAGGCTATTATACTATATCTTGTAGCACTGTACAGAAAAAATATCTAGCTTCTTACATTTTACTCTATTTTACTTTTCTTGCTGACCAGGAGCCCATTATTGTAAGTGATCTTGTCTAAATTAGCCGTCATCCCCCTGCTCACAAGCCATTGCGCTTTCTTCTCGTAGTAGAAGATGTTCGGTCTTCTCCCAATCGGCCTTCGTTGGTCCTATTGGAGTCCAAATACTACAACTAAATGTAGTGAGTTTAAATGTTTGGCAGAGGATTATGACTGACGTACAAATGTCAAAACTTTCAAGGACACGGCATAGGTGCAGGCAAATTTGTTTTTCCATTAGGATATAAATTTGCTTAAAAATTAAAATGGACGCGCTTTAAACCTGATCTGTTGACTGCAATGGTGTGTGTGTGTCTATATACATATGTATGTGTATATAATGTGTGCGTGTCTATATGTATATACAATACACACACATGCTCAGAATGCATAAATGAGTTAATCTTATTATTTCTCTTGCTCTACAGGATAAAAGAAGTAAATGAAACTAATAAGAGAGTGGAACAGGAAATTAAAGTGGCTATTTTCACTTTAATAAATGAGATTAATAAGAAGGGCAAATCACTCCTTCAGCAATTGGAGGTAAGATAAATGTTTGCCTTTTTGACCTTTAGTTAATGTATTATTAATGTATCTTTTATGTAAGATAAATTAAAATTATTCTGTGATGCTGAAACAAATTACTAATCAAATCTGGTATGGGCGATACAGCCTGTGTGCTTCTTGGCGCTGTTGATCTATAGTTGGGTTTGACTTTCTGTGATTAGATGTAATTGCCAGGGTACAAAGGCACTGTGACTGCCCGCAACATGCTGTGTTTAGATGTTCAGGACAAAGTAATCCGATCGAACCTAACAAAAACAGGATTCCACCACTAGAGTACACTTATAGAATTACTTATCCTCACACTCAGGTTTTACATGCAGATAACGCATTATCCCTTCTGAAGCGACATATTATGCATAGTTTATGGTGAGCAACAAGTGACAAAAGCATGTGAAAATGCACAGGTCATTCTCCGAATTACTTGCTCAGGTCGGAACCGTCCATATCCAGCACAGGGGGATCTAACAAGATCGGGTGTGGGAAATATGGTTCATATGTTACATAAAGGAATTCTAGCATTTAAGAGGTTAAATGAACGTTCCAAATGGACATCCATGTTTCACCTTAATGAGTAACCCCACCACTTCTAACATGCTTCCTTTCCCTTTAGAGTGTTACAAAAGAACGTCAAATGAAGCTTGTGCAGCAACAGAACGACATCACGGGTCTGTCGCGGCAGGTGAAGCATGTCATGAACTTCACAAACTGGGCTATAGCAAGTGGCAGCAGCACCGCGTTACTATACAGCAAGCGCCTGGTACGTCTTGGTCTATTGATTACTACGGTGCTACATTGCGTTGTTCTCGGTTGCCAGCGTACTCAATGAATATTTAATGTTATTATAAGTAAGGACTTTAGTTGGAATGTATATAGCTGGATTTTGTAATCATAATCGGGCTTTGTGGTGGTGTACCCGGCACATTATTTTGCTGTAATTTTTTTTCTTTGTGTGTATGTATATATATATATATATATATATAATATATATATATATATATATATATGTTTTTGTTTTTTTTTTGTAAAATATAATATTTTTAGACAGCTATATTAGTCTTTTGATGTCTTTCAAATGTGTAACCCTTGGCCCTTCTTAGGGCCTAGCCTAATCAAACCAACTGCCATAAAGAATCTACTCGGTCTGGCTCTTGAGCAAAGAAACTCATCCAAAATATCGCTTGATTTACAACAAAGGTCTGCAGAAAGTTTATTGGCGTAACATTGAATAAAGCCATGTTTTTTGGCAATGCCAAGCTACATTAATACATACAACACTGTATTTGATGCTCACGATATTTTTCCATGGGATATCCCCTTCAGGGACAGGGAATTCGTTAGATAATGCAGACAGGCCTCAACTTCCATTAGGTCATTTAAAAAAAAAAAACTGATCAGCAAACAAAATTAATAAATGAAATTGGCTGTGAAAAGTGACATTTTCCCTTTAAAACACAGCATGTATGTGAGTTATTACCTGATTGTGTGCTGTTTTGTCAAGGTGATTTCTGGGAAAAGAGCCAGATGTGAATTTTACTTAATGAATAAGTAAATATGTTTATTGCTGCACATGTTTTTTCTTTTATCTGCATCCCATTTCCACTAATTGAAGAACATTGAACAGATACTTTCATTCCGTGTGGAATTTATGAATGCCATTTGGTTTGTCTTTACTTGCTTCTTAATTTTAGAAATAATCTTTATAGACGTCGACTACCATTTTAAGAAGAAATTTTCTTCATTAAAACTTTGGTGAAAGCTAAATTTACAGCTTGTGAAAAAATGGCAACAGATGGTCTCGGGAAGATTATTCCCTCATCCTGTTACAAATGTAGATTTAAAACAGAAAAAAACCCCACAAAACTGAAATATATATACTCTCTTGAAATTTTAGAGAAACTGGGTGCATAAACTAACCAACTGTTTTTAGTTTAGTTTTTTTTATTAATTTCTTCCACAGGACCATTTACAGTAATCGTGCAGCTATTTGTATAACATTTTATAAAGTATTGTAGATTAGATTGAGTGAATTTAAGGCAGTTTGGCATTTTTTTAAAGAAGCAATCCATGTGCAAGAAATGGGTGAATTTCATTACAATTTGATTTCATTTGCTTATTAAAATAATAACCTCTAAGATACTTGGTAGACTGTGATCCCGGTAAGGTTCAGGATACCACCACCCAGCTAACACTTAAACAGAGTATGTAGAAGTACGGGTTCTCTTTGTTGAATATAAATAACATTTTGTGTTTAAAGACACTGGCTTACGTTCTCCTCCTCTGCCAGGATCCCTTATAAACACATTCAGTCTTTCTTATTTAAAAAAGAGGGCTTCATGAGAAACATATAGCATACATAAATGAATAGCACATGGTGATAGCGCATGCATAGCCGTCCATGCTTTTTATGATGCCACATACCGGAAAGTGGGTGGGAAATGAAAATGAGTGGCTCTGTCTTTCCCCAAATACTACTTTTTGCGTCTCCAGGACACGTGATGAATTTTGCAGAATAAGATAAGATGTATTTATTAAATGTGCATTATACGTATCCTATGGCACCAGCCTTCTTCCCGTCTCACAATCTAAGTGATTATTCCTCATTAAATTCTGGCCCCTATTAAGTTTTTTTTTATTAAAGCTTTTGTAATGGTGGGGGGAGGGTGAGAAGGGACATGTTAATTAATCAGGTAATGCTACCTGTGCTACTTTATTAAATGTCTCATCTCTTAATTTAGTGATAATAGCCTTGTTTTTGTACTACAGAAAAACATTTCACTATGCTTAGTTTTAGGGTAGAGCTGTTAACATCTCATTACTAAATATTGATTTTTACGGCGAGGTTATTGCTTTTGTCCTAAAAACAAAATGCTGGTTCTATAAAAATAAAGGTATGACCACAGCCCACAGGTTGTAAAATCCTAAATGTTCTGAATCTGGCAGGTAAAACTTGCTCTTAAGCTCTCTGAGGCAAAAAGTGATAGTAATGTATCCTGTAAGATACCATCTCCAGTACTTGTTTATGCCCTTCATTAAGTCTAGTCACAAGCAATGTTCCCTCTAATTTTTCTTGGGTGATGTGCGCAGAAAATTTCTGTTGTGCAAAATTTTTCCCAGAGCCAAAATTTTGTGCGCACAATATGCTTCTACAGTCCATATATATAGCTCCACCCCCCACATTGCAAGGGGGTGGAGCTATATATTTCCAACCCTTTTGACTCCATGGTCTATTCTAAATGTGAAATTCTCACCGCAAAAATTAATTATGAGCGAATCATGAGCGGGGGGCTCCGGGCTGCATAAAGGATCAATATATATATTACTATTTTTTTTTATTGGGAAAAACTGCATACCATTGACAGGGGTATACTGAGGCACAGCACAACACCTATCACTATACATTGAGCCAGACATTGCCAATAATGTAGCATAACCCCTATCACTATATACTAAGCCAAACATTGATGTGGTGTAGGCCTACTGCTTCAGTGTCTGGCTTAGTATATAGGGATGCACCGAAATGAACATTCTGGACCGAAAATTCAGCTATCACTTGACCGAAACTGAAAATGACCCCCCTTTAAAAAAAAACCCCACTTTATTAAAAATAACACACCAAAATTGGACAAAACCCCCCAACAACAATATTA